>JADGKE010003274.1:0-14878 GCA_026954515.1 Cladochytrium tenue
GCCGCCGGCCCCCCCCGCCCCGCGCGGCAGACATAGAGAAGGGTCTGTTAGCAAGAAGCAGATTGGGACGAAGGGATGGGAAGAAGGAATAAGATACGACAAAAATGCTTGGCGCACAAACCTCTCAGGCGACCACTTCCCAACAAATACTGATCCCGAATTGACACTTTCGACGGTGGCCTCCGCGTTGTTGATGTGCAGCATGACGTGCTCGGGTCGTTGGAGAACCGCATTGCCTCTGCGACGTTGGCGAAGAGTAGCACAAAGCTCTTGGGGATCGATGCGCGCACAATGGCGGCGCGCGGCAGCACCTCACCCTGCATCCGAATCTGCTTCTCTATCGCCGCCACCAGCGCATCCGACATACCCGCCGCCACGAGTACCACCTGGCTGTCCGGGCCGTGCTCAGCCTGGCTGAGTAGGTCTGACGGGACGTAGGCCGGGTCTAAGTCCTCGTCGGCCACCACCTTGGAGAACAAGAGAGTTGGGATTCAATATGTGCTGAGCCACCTCATCAGCCATCGCCCTGTTATAGTTCTGAGCAAGCCAGTGTTGGCGTCGAAAAAACACCACGGAAAAGAAGAAGTAGGGTAGAGTTTGTTGTGATCTAGTTTACAGTTGGGAAGAGAGAGGCAGGGGGGTGAGAAGTATGTTTATGTGGTATGTGCCAGCAGAAACTGACTCCCACCAGCAACAGGATCTTTGCCGCCGTCACATACTGGTTCCCCGCCCGACTATCTTGTCAACCTTGGGAACCGACTCGGCCCCGAATGCCATTGCCGCGACGGCCTGCGCGCCGTCTGCGAGGACAATAGCTGTCGCCCCGACCTTCTGCGCGACATACACGACCTCGGGCACCGGCGCACCATCACGCCGGGGTGCGACGCCACGAAGATCTCGCGGCATTCTCGCACATATCTCTAACTTGGTGTACGCACGTCAATAAGTAAAAACGCACAGAGACATACACAAACTTACAATGTTTCGCTATTTCCCCCATGGGTCCGTCGGTCTCTAGAGCTTCTCTGGACTCATTCGGCTTGGATGGATCGAATAGAATACTCTACCAGAGACCTGCAAGCAAAAAAAGTTGCTGACGAGGCCGCCGCAGGGTCAACTCCTGCGGCGAAGGCGTTAGCGACAGCAGGGTCGGCGGGGCTGAGGTCGCTAAAGACAGCAGAACCGGCCGACGACGACGACGACGACGACGACGACGACGACAGGGCCGTCATAGAGAGGGAGGCCAACGACGTGGGTGGGGTGAGCAGATCAGGCACCGTAGCGGCAGAATCCTGGCCGACGACGCAGCCCTCCAGGATGGCCAGGATCAGGTGGAGCTTGTGGAAGTAGTCCTTGAGGCGCTCCGCAAAGGCTTGGATACGGCACGACCATGCCGGCACGGGGTGCGGCAGGGGCACCGCGCCGCCGCCGTGGGCCGCGGAGATGCGATTCGTGTCATGCAGGGATACGGCGGTGGAGGGGCGTGGATCGCTCAGCAACTTAATAACCGATACCATATTGGCGGCCGCACCAATCCTCTGCCAAGCACCTGGTTTATCACCCAATGCGGTTTGAAAAACCCTACTTTCTACCAAGACCGTGAGGGTGATGTGGGCCTGAAGGCGCTCGAGTGACTGCACCTCAAGGCCCTTGTCTGCCAGGCTGCGCGCCTAGTTAATGTACCACATGGCGATGGGCGGGTCTACCACCGGCTGCTCACTAAGTAAGGCGCCGCCGGCGCACACAGCGAACCGTAACATGGGGTCGACTGCGGTCAGATTGGAGCAGAAGGTCCCGCGATGGACAAAAGGCGGCAGTATGGAGTGGTCGAGGGTGAAGAAGCGGTCGATCAGGAACATTACCTCGACGCGTGGTGCGCCGGGCCTGCGCGCCGGGATCGAGCGGGGAGCGGCGTCGGAGGTGTCGTGTTCGGCGGGAGGATCGGATGAGATGGCCAGGGTAGTCATAGCCGATAGTACAGACTTTGCCTCTTGCTCAACACCCCAAAGCGGAATGGCCGAAACCGCTGCGCCAGAAGCGGTGGGCGGTTGAGCAGAGGGGGCTCGGAGGTGATCACAGAGGGGGAGGACGAGCCCAACTGTGAGCGATTCAGCCCCTGCAGTAATTGCTGTTGCTGCTGTTGCTGGTCGAGGAGACGGCGCTCGTAGGCGCCAACATTGTGTCTTACAAAGTGTATGTTCACAGTTGAGGAGAGCTAGATGTGTAGATTAGACCTTCTATTCATTATGGGTTGTGCCAAGGCAGCGTTGATGCGTCACGATCAACCCAACAATCTTGACCACCGTTCTGACAGTTATTTTTGTTTTGTTTGATCGCACACCATGCCCCCGCCTTCACCACCGCCACACGCCGCCACCGTCGCTCTCAGCGAAACGGCAGCCGATCCCGCCCGCGCTGCAGCAGTCTGTGCAAAACCGTTTCGTTCGTCCGCCACGGCGGCTTTGGCAGCGGCGGTGGCGGAGGCGGAGGCGGATGTGGCGGCGGCGGCGGAGGCGACCGTAGCGGCGTTCACGGCAAAGCTCGGCCACGTCTGCCCCGATCCAAGCTGCAGGAAAGTCCGGGAGCTCTTTCTCACCACGAACAACCTGGCACCGAAGTTGAAGGCCCTCCTCGACAAAGCCCTCCGTGATATAGACCGCCTTCAACGCGCCTACGACCGGCTTGTCACCCGCGTTAGAGTCCGAGTCGAATTGGAAGGCCTTGATTTTGATCTTGATGAGGAGGATGAGGAGGATGAGGAGGAGAACGATGGTGCCGCTGTGAGAGCTTATGGTGCTGCGACTACTTCTTCCTATTCAACAACTGCTTCTACATTTGAAGCTACCACTTCTTCAAATACTGCTACTACGGTTGTAGTTCCCACCGACCAGCCCAGCTTTATTGAGCCCAAGGCAGTTGCCGCTCTTGACGGCAGCGAAAACAAGGATTACGTCGCCTATACCGATGCCCTACGTACACGTTGGCCATTTTTTACCGCCAAGGGCGAGTTTGGCAATGTCGCGCGTGCTGCAGTGGCTGATCTACTCTCCTCACTCCCCGACTCCGAAGCAAGTGTCCCTCAGGTCCGAGCGTCCTCAGGCCATTTAGCTATCGCGTTGCCTCGCAGTCTCGTACCCGCCCTGATCGCACGTCTAGAGAGCTTCGATGGGGCCTCCATGGACACCGCGTACGGTATCGGCATCACGACTCAGCAAGGAAAAGGCGATGTGGGTGCCGGGATCAGTGGCGCCGACAGCGACGCCGATGACGACGAAAACGAAACGAATGAAGAAAGCACTAATGACGAATACATTGCGTACACTGACGCTTTGCGTCTGCGCTGGCCGGACTTTACAGGTGGAAATCACAACAAAGGGTTAGGAGGGCTACGTTCCTTCGTGTACAGCTTTCTTCTCTCTACGACCAACCTCGACGGCGGCGGCACTCATGTTCGTGCGGCCTCTGGGAAATTGTGCCTCGGGATTCCACGCGCCTTAGTTCCTGCAATGATCGCCCGCCTCGAGCAATTGGACGGCCCGGCGATGGATGCTGCTTTCGGCGTCCGCAGATATATTCCGGGTGAGGACGGCACGGGAAGTCGAAGTGCCAAAGGCCACAAGTACGTTGGCAACGGAGACAATGTCGGCTATGATAACAACGGAGACGGCGATGACTATGTTGCCTACACAGACGCCGTACGCGAACGCTGGCCTGCATATGCGGGCCGGGGAGTGTTGGCTGGCGGAGTGAGGTCCATTGTCATCGATCTTTTGAATTCTTCAGCCGACGTTGACACAGGCATCACCCGCATCTCGGCTGCTTCCAACAGGTCGTGTCTCGCGATTCCACGTGCACTAATCCCTGCCCTGATTGCCCGCATTGAGCACTGGGACGGCGCCGGCATGGACGCTGCGTTCAGCGCCGGCGGTGGGGACGAAGGCCGCGTTCATAACGGGAGTAATCGCGGCAGAAAAGGCGACGACGATGATTATGAAGACGAGGCAACACGCGGCAGACTTGGAAACCAGCGTCGCCGTCGCATTTCCACGGCGGAGCCGAAAGATACCCTCCAACTATACAAACGGCCACGGCTGCTCCTCACTCCATCGACTCGAACTCTCACAACCGCAAGCTCTATCACTTCTGAAACCATTGATGGCCATCAAGGAGCTCGGACGCGACACATTACTCCTCGTCTCATTGGTAATGGACCAGTCGACTCGGATTTAGAAAGTGAGTCTTTCAGCTATTGCCTAGTTATCTAAACTACCTCTCCCTTTCCTTTATTTCCGCACTTTCTTTTTGCTCTTTGTGCGTTCTCAAACATTCGGCCCTGCACCACTATATCGTCTATCATATATCGTTCTCACTCCCTCTTCCATGACTACCTTTCTTCTTACGTGCCACTTAATTAATCACTGTACTAACAAACATTGAATGCCATGGTGAAGACGCCTCAGACGCCGACGGAAATCTTCCGTGGACACATCTCGTGCGGCGTTACTGGCCTGGTTTCTCCTCTCGCAGATCCAAGTTCTTCTCCCAGTGGGTCCGCAAGCATCTTTTTATTCATCAGGCAGACTTAGTCCCAACTTCAATGTTCACCGACGGCGCTGCTCGTCACAGTAACAAACCGTCCGACCTTTTCCAAAGCAGCCGTGGTGACTACGTCACTGGCGCGCGACTGCTGGTCCCACCCCAGCGCCACCGTGCCTTCATGAAGAGCATCCTGAAAAGCCGGTATGCAGCCGAACTCGACGCCACGTACGGCCGCGCCGGCGATGCGATTACACCGCGAAGCTTTGCCAGCACCAGTGGCAACGACAGCAACTTTGGCGGTGGTCGCCGGTCGATGACCCGAGCCCACAGCGGCGTTACCACACCGGAAACTGGCGGCAACGACGGTGCAGGGTCTCAGAAACTTGAAGCCTGGACCGATGTTATGCGGCGCCGCTGGCCGCTTTTTAGTGCTTCCACTGCTAAGGTCAAATTACGTGTTGATGCCTTCTGCCAGGCACACGGCCTCACAGATGTTCGTCGTTCCAGCCTCTTAAATGGGAGAGGCTCGCCAATTCTTGCCATACCGCGCCGCCTACAGTCAGACTTCCTGGATTTTATGGAAAAGTCATATGGCAAGAAGTTGCAAAATTCCCTACCGTCGGCGGCAATGGGCAGCTTGATAACAAGATCTGAGCATTCACTTGGACGCACTAAAAGACGTGAGGGCTGCTCAGTCTATCGTTTAACTGAGGACTGACACCCCTCATTTTTTTTCCTTTTTGTATTATCCGACGGTGTGGCAAATACAGACAAAGAATACGACGATTCGGACAGCGTCTTTGACGGATCGGGTGCAGAAGCTTATGTCGACGACTACGACGACGAAGAATATGAAGATCGCGATAAAGATGAATCAAGCGGCAACGATACCTTCGGTCGTCACTTAGGAAGACGCAGGAGAGAAACCGACCTAGACCCTTGGGCCGACGTGATGCGGCTTCGCTGGCCAACGTTTACCACGTCCGCGTACAGCGTACAGCCGTACGTCCACGCCTTTTGCGATCTTCATGGACTCAACGACACACGCCGCTCCAGCATCTCCAACGGCGCGTACATTCTTGCCATACCGCGTCGCCTTCAAACGCAGTTCCTGGATCACATGGAGAGGTCGTGCAGCGAGTTCTTGCCCCCGCCGCGGCCGCCAACGACGCGGGCTGCTGCGGGAACGCGTTGGACGCCCCACTATGAATTCGCTGAGACCCCTCGCAGCTCGCGCAGAAGCGCAATCATTACCTCTTCTCCGGATGATGATGACAGTGATATTGGCACGACGCGAAGGCGCCTCCGCCGCCACGTTATCCGGCACAGTGAGAGCGTCTCTGGCAGCGAGACCAACAATGCGACTACCACGAACGTCGTCAGCCTGCGCCAGATGCGCGACAACAGCGAGCGGCGAATGTCGGGCGTCGGGAAAAGGGGAGACGAAGGTGGAGAGCACGAGTATGTTGCTTACACGGACGCGTTGCGGCAACGGTGGCCCGCATTTAATCTGAAAGTAGCCGACGAGTGCAGCTTGCCTGTGCGGCCTCTGTGGCGGGAGTTTGCCCTCACCCTGCCGCCACATCAGCAGCAGCGCCGACCTTCGACCGCCTCCAGGAGGCAATGTGGCGCTCTACCGCGGAGCCTAGTACCAAAGTTCCTGGCCCTGGTGCAAGCGAGACTAGGGCCGGGACTGGCGGCCAAGTTTGATCGACCCATCCAAAGCGATGCTCTGGATGCCGCTGAAAACGACGTCGACAACAACGACGACGACACTGAGTGTGTGGCATACGCGGACGTCGTGCGGCAGAGATGGCCTGGGTTCAGGGCGACGGCAGCAGACGAATGGGGCGTGCGTACGATCTGGAAGGAGTTTGCGAGCAACCTGCCTGAGCACCAGCGGCAGATGCGTGTTCGCTCATCTACAGGAGCCCTCGGTGGCGCGCTTCCGCGCAGCCTCATCCCCGGGTTCCTGGCCCTGTTACAAGAGAGGGCCGGGCACCTCCTCGCGACTTTGTCCGGCCTACCAGCAGTCCAAGGCGATGGCGTCGGCGTCGGCGATGGTGCCCGTGAGAGAATCGGCGCCGAAATGGACGGTGAAAATGGGGCCTCCGACAAAGACGACGGCGGCGGCGAGTATGTTGCGTACGCGGAGGCCGTGCGGCAGCGGTGGCCCGCTTATGTCACCGATCCGGCTGACCCGTGCGGCGTGCGCCGGGTGTGGCGCATGTTTTCGCTCTCGCTGCCGCCGCACCAGCAGCACCGGCTGGAGCCCACATCCACCGGGCAGCCGTGCGGCGCCATGCCGCGGGAACGCGTGCCCGAGTTCCTGGCGCTGGTGCAGGAGAAGGTCGGCTCCCGGCTGTCAGCCGAGTTCGGGTTTCCAAACGAAACTGCAGACAATGGCGTCATCGGTGGCCGTCGGCGCAGGAGCTCCGTGCATGCTGCGCCAGGTGAGACGTCACGGGTCGCAGCGGAAGGCTTGGGTAGCAGTAGCAGCAAGAGTACACCCGTGCCGCCGCCACCGCCGCCACCGCCGCCGCCGCCGCCGCCGATGCCGACGCAACCCCTTCGCGAGAGTCGGTATTGGGACCGGCAACCTGACGACAACGGCGACGGCGGCGACAAAAGCGGCGGCGACAAAAGCGGCGGCGGCGACAACAACGCCGAGCCGGATCCAGTCGTCGTGGACGGGCACGAGGAATTTGCGGTGGGCGCGATCCTGGACACGCGGTACAACTCCGGCCGCCACGAGTGGCTGGTGGAGTGGGCCGGCGGGCAAGAAGCCAGGGAGCGCACGTGGGAGCCACGCGAGCACCTGGAGGGCAACGAGGCGTTTGCGGCGTTCCTTCGAGAACACCCCGTCAATGATACTGCGGAGACTGGCGCGTTGGCCTAAACCGCTTCCCTCCTCCCAATTTCCCACTCGCCCCCTATTCTTTGTCGCAATGGCCATGACGGCGCCACTCACGTGTGCGCTTTTATCATTCATGCCAAGAAATTTGGCCCCGCTCAAATAAATATCCTTCACATATAAATAGCCAACCGAAATTTCACATAGGCAACCCAAAAAACAAACTAGCCAGCTGCGCCACTAGCTTGCTATTGACCCTCCCACTTTTCCTCTACCCCATTATGGCGTCCAAGGTCGCTGTCCTGGACCCGCCGCCTTCAAAAAGCTTGCCGTCACCACCACAACCGCCGCTGTAGACTTTGTGCGCTCGCATGGGCTCGAGTACATGCAGAGCTGCGTCTTCTACCAGCTGAGCTCCGGCAAGCCCGAAAATGTTTCATCGCAACCCAACATATATGCCCCAACACACATATGCGGGTTTTAATATGTGAGCAAGTTCGCACCTGTCTTTTCTGAATTTGCTCTCGCCGATTTCGCTGTCTCATCGACCTCCCCCCACCCTGTTCCATATTCCTTCTGATGTACTACTCAATCAATACCAGTATTGGAAAACATTGTTGAGCTCGAGGGAAACTATGAAACAGAGGACGCGCTATGGAGGAAACGCACCATTGGCCAACTTCTAAACGAAATGGATTCAGTTCGCTCGCTGTATTTATATCGCGCAGCTTCAGAAAGGTCGCCAAAAACGGATAGGTGGGAGCAGCCGAGGTAACAAAGCAGAGCAGCAAAGAAAGGAGAAGGGGATGGGGGAGCAGGAGACATGAAAGGACAGGATAGGATGGAGAGCCGAGGCAACAAATCAGAAGAAAAACGAAAGGAGGACGGATGGGGGGAGGGGTGCAGGAGACCTGCACATCTAATAGCCAGATGCAAGCCAGCAGCACCGCGTGGCAAACAATCGATCTGACTTCGTCGAAGGGCGTTTCAGGAACGGGTGATCTCGTAATCAATGCCCGGGCGCGGACCGTAGGTAGCCCAGGCGGAGCGCATAAAAGTCATTGCGAGGTCGACGGCGGCAGGGTCGTCGACGGGCAGGAGCTGGGTGGCAAAAATGGCGACGATGCCGGGGCGGTGGCCGCTGGCGGCGCTGGGGTGCACCGCCCACACGACGTTGGGCATGCCGTTCCAGGTGACGGTGCCGTGCGGGAAGCCCGAGCGCGGCAGGCGGGTGGCGGCAGCAGCAGATTCACCAGTAGAAGTGTCGAGGTCGGATGACACGGAGCTGCTGCGCAGGGACGATGGCGACGACGAGAAGTCGACGACCAGGCCGCCAGGAGCAAAGTTGACGGGCAGCTGGTCGGGGTCCTCCAGGCTAACAGGGTCTGGGATGCCGGCGGGGGCAGCATAGTCCTCGGTGCAGCGGCGGAGGTCCAGCAGGGCTGAGGAGCGCGGGGCGAAGGCTGAGCCGGCAAAGGCGCGTGCGGAGGTGGGGGAGAACAGGCGCGGGGCCGGGGAGATGATGTCGGCGAGGACGGTGGCGAGGTCCGAGACAGAGCAGACGAGGCCGAGCGGCGGGTCGTCGTCGGGCAGAATCGCGGCAGCGGGCTTGTCGCCATCTTCCGGGCCGGGGCGACGGACCATCTGCAGCAGGCGATCGGCGAGGTCTGGACGGGCCGCCGCGTTGTAAGTCCAGGAGCGCAGGTCGAGCGGGTCAAATATGGAGGCTTGGACGGCGTCGGCGAAGCGGGCGGCGCCGGACAGTCGGGTGACGAAGAGGGTGAGCCAGTGGATGCAGGCGCCGTAGCGCCAGCCTTGGCCAGGGTCGAACAGCAGCGGCTCCGAGAACATGCGGACGATTGGAGGAGCGTCATCTGGCGGCTGGGCAGCGGCGGCTTCAGGGGAGTTGCGCCAGGCCTCCAAGAGCGGGTGTGGATCGTCCTGGGATGGGATGCCGGCCGAGTGCGTCAGTAGGTGGCGAAGGGTGATGGGCGAGCGTGGCGGGCGGAGAATGAACGCCGTGGGTTCATCTTGACCAGCCTCGGCGTCGGGTGTGTCTCTAGGAGCTGCGGCGGCGGGTTCGATGACCGGGATGCGGGCGAGCTCCGGGAGGACGGTGTCGACGGGGTCGTCGATAGCGATTAGGCCACGGTCGACGAGCTGCAAGGCGGCGATGGTGGTGATGAACTTGCCGGCGGAGCCGAGGACAATGGTGCTGTCCGGGTCGACAGGTGGCGCGTCGGGTGCGAGGGACTGGCGGCCTGCGGCGTGGCGGTAGAGTACGGTTCCTGCGATGGCGGGTATGCGGAGAGTCAGGGAGAAAAGGATGAGTTAACGCACGGTCGTTGAGTTAGGGGTAATATTTACCACGCCTTCCCTCTACTCGCTCGCTCCCACTCCTCCCACTCAATCACAATCGTACCATCAGCAGAGACGACCAGTCCGATCGCAGCCAGGATGTTGGGGTGAACGCTGGAATCGTCGCCAACGGCGGTAGCGGCGTTGAGGGCGGCTTCGAAGGCGTCCATGGTGGCCCCACGATCAGCCCCCACGATAAAACTGAGCCGACAAGCAACCTGTCCAAGTTCCTGCTGGGCCACTGTTTATGCTAATTGAAACAGGGTGTTTTTTTTTCGTTTTTTTTTTTTTAGACAGAAGTAGATCGCTCGGCCTACAAACAGCGACTTGTTCTTGGTCCCTAAAGCCGGTACTATCTCGATTCTCGGGCTTCAAAATGGCCTGCATATGAAATAAGCTCTGCCCTAGACGTCATAACCTTTGCACCCTTGATTTCATACAAGGAGGGAAAAGTTTGCCTATTCTGTTGCGGAGGCTCTTGTTTCAGCTGCCCTTCTTGCCGTCGTCATCGTTTTTGTCGCTATCAGGTCTCGCACTAGGGACGTCATCAATCGTCCGTCGGCGCGTGATGCATTTCTCGAGGCGGCAGGCAGTTTTGGGGGGAGGTGACGAATAAACGTCCCACCCTCAAGAAAGACGTGCTGCTTTTTGTGCGTGCCACAGTCCTGGATTGTATTATGTAACCCGGAAATAGAGAAGGCGAGGGTTCACCCCCGTTGTCGCTCGGCTCGGGTTGCAGGGTGGCAACAGCTGCGGTTGCAGGCAGCGTGCTAGACCCAAGGATCAAGTTTGGCAGCCAGATTTAAATATGTAACTGTTGCGTGATGAGTACATTTGATCAATGTTTGAAAGCGAAAGAGGCAGAAATACTCAACACTAATTGCATCCGAGAGCTCCCACTCCCTGCCACTATTCCAAAAAAAAAAAGGATGATAGATAGCGAGAGAGCTAGATAAATGTCCGCTCGGGTGCTAAAAGTTAAGGCTTTCCATCCCATATGTCGTCCGCAACCTCGCGCACGAGGCGCAGCTTGGCCTCCATGTGCTCACGCGTGACAGGGTTCCCCTCGGCGTGGCTGGCGAAGCCGCACTGCGGGCTCAGCCCAAGGTCCAGGAGAGCCTGGTCCACGGCGACGCCCTGTCCGCGCGCCATGATCTCGGCGGCCTGGAGGACCTTGCTCTTGACGTCGCCCTTGTCCTCGAGGTCCGGGCGCTTGGAAGAGACGATGCCGAGGATGACACGCTTGCCACGCGGCACCTTTGCGAGCGGGGTGAAGTCGCCGGCGCGGTCGGTGTCGTACTCGAGGAAGAAGGTCGAGATGCGAGGGATGCTGTTGAAAAGCTTGTCAGCGATGTGCTCGTAACCGCCCTCAGAGAAGTGCATGCCGTCCTTGAAGTTTCCTGGAGAGATCGCGGTTAGCGATCGAGGGGATATGGACAGATGTGGCACGTGCGATTACGAACCTCGGCAAAGATGAAGCGATGCACACATGTCGTCGGGGATTTCTTTGAGGCAGTCATTGTAGAGCTGGGTAAAAACGCGGCAACGTCAGCAACATGTGAAACCCCCCCCCCCCAAGGTCATATCCAACCTGGATATATTTGTCGAGCTCGACCTCGGGGTCCTTGCCGTCCTCTCGCATGCCCTTGAGCATAGACTCGGAGCAAAAGTACGCCAGCAGAGGGTCGTCGATCTGGAAGTACCTGCATCCGATGTCGTAGAGCGCGGCAAGCTCCTCCCTGTACGCGGCGGCGATGTCTGCAAAGTATCCGACGTCCGACTCGTACGCGTCCTTGGAGAAGGCGTGGTCGGACGAGTGGCGGAGGTGGTACCACTCTGGAGCGGCCATGGTGATCTTTATGTTTTTGTGGTCCTGGCCCGGCAGAAGGGACTTGAGGAAGGCGAACTGGCGGCAGTACGGCGACTCGACGTTCTTCCTGCGGCGGATCTTGCCGGTGCAAAGCATGGTGGCGACAGGCCCTGCGTTCACTGCGAGGAAGCCGGCCACATCTGGGACGTACATCTGCACGAAAAAGGAGGATCGTTTCCAAAGTGAGTCGTTGGCCGGGCGGGAGCAGAGCATATTGTGCACGACATGGATAGAACACACGACATCCACAGCCCAAAGCAGCCTACCTTAAAGATGCTCCTATCGGGCACGTCGACGAGCTCGAATCCGTCCAGCATCTCGAAGAACCCATCGAAGAACATGAAGCTGGTGCACGAGGGTGTGGAGAGCGGGAGGGGGTGCGTGAGATTACGCGTTTTGCCAAACTCTCGCTTCCCCTCATTTACCGGCGGTACTCGCCGTCGGTGATGCTGCGAATGCCGGTACTCTGCAGGAGCGCGACGGCGTCGGCAACGGCGGCGTCCTCGACGGGGCGCAAGTCATCATAAGGGATCTTGTGGTCGTCGAAGGCGGTGCGGGCGGTGAGGAGGGTCGCAGGTCGCAGCAGCGAGCCAATGTGCTCGGCGTAGAAGGGAGGGTTGGACGGCATGGCTGGCAGCAGCAGCAGTCGCAGCAGCAGTGGGCTGAAGAGAGGAGAGGAGAGAGAGGACAGGCACGCACGCGCGCCGTGATTTTATGCCAACGTCGCGTGATACCCGAAGTTGCTTACTGGCAGGTGGCGGTAAATAGCCGATTCTGCCGGTCAGGGGCCAACATCATCCCATTCATTATCCATCACATTGACAAAATTGGGGAAATGTTGTCGGACTTTGGGGTTGTTGGGTTGGTTTGGTCATAACATTGGGGTAACTGTTTTCTGATTTTTAGGCTTTTTTGGTCACGGCTGCCCCAAACCTTGACAAGAATTCTTTCTTTTTTTGGAAATCCATCATTTTGACTTACCCCGAGAGCTGCACAATATAAATTCGTATTATCAGGAGATACTGTATGATATGCCTTGGGTCAGTATAGGATACTGACGCTGGAAGCGAGTTTGCTCCGCTATCCGGCGGCAGGATGCTGGAAGAACTCGTGTTCGCCGTACAATGACTCCGCAGCCCTGATCTTCCTGCTCAGAGATGGCGGTAATGTTTGACTTTCTGTATATGCAATATGAAATTTAGATAATAGTGTTTTTTTTCTTCACCTGGCCTTCGGCACTTGATTCATTGCTGATTTTTTTATACGCTGTTTCGTGGCTTCAAGACAGGTGGCTTTGGGCAGAGAACATTCTTCCTGCATGTTTCTGATGAGATTGGGTTTGTCTGTTGGAGTGTGGGGTGAGCAATAATAACAACAAGGATCTCGAATTCTTTTTTGCTTTAGGGTGCGGCGCATGTTGCACGAGCGAGCGGCCAATCTGTTTAGGTTGTACAAGCTTAGGCCCCAGCCCACGTCAAAATAAGGCTGAGCAAAGCCATTGCAGTTCGTCCACACTGACACAGACTCACTCACTCACCAAACAAAGAACCAATCGGCCCTAACCCTGCTTGCGCAACCTGGACAAACAATCAAGTGTCACACGCCAACGCCTCCACCATATATTTGGCCCACCCCCCTCTTGCTGCTGTTCACGCCACACCCCCCGAACTCTGTCTGTCTTACACGCCACACTCCCCCAACACCGTCTTCCCATTGCCGCCGCCACATCATGAGCGTTGACTACGACGACATCTCGGAGCAGGCCGACATCACGGCGTCGTCGTTCGACACCACCGGCGCCTGCGCGCCCAACCTGTGCAACCCCAAGGAGGTCGTCGACAACCAGAGCGACAACGGCGCCACCACCACCGACTCGACTAAGTGGCAGTCGTACCCGGAGTACATTCAGACCGCCACTGGCTGCGGCGCGCAGTGGCTTGACTTTGCACTCACCACGTCGGACGTGCCTACCGGCGTATTGCTTGGAAAGGTTAGTGGAGGAGTTGAGATGTGTCAGTGCTGTATCCTCCCGCCCCATCCACTCCAATCCCCATCTAAAAAAAGTACAAACGCTTCGCACTGCCATCCTGATCCGTATAACACATCGTTGCTTGCTTTTCCCGTCATCCTCTCACCCCCCCCCACCAATCTAACACAACTTCTCCTCGATTCCACCTCAGTCGACGATCCAGTATGGCGACTACTCGTTCCGATTCGACAACAACACGAGTACGCCCCCGTCGTTGACGGTGACATACGGGCCGTCTGGCGCGGCAACGCAGCTAGTGAAAGACGTCGACTACACGTTCAGCACGACGTCCATCACGAATCAGGATAACGCGAACCGCGAAGACACGTTCATTTTTATGGACACGAGCAGCACCGAGAACGTATACTCGCTCAACTTTACGTGGAACCACTTGACTCCCGTCAACCACACGTCTGCGGGCTACCTCTGCATAATGGACGTCGAGGAGCTTTACGTCGGCAAGGTAAACCTAACCGGCACGTCGTCGTCCAGCGCGGCCGGTGCTACCACGACGTCAGGAACAACCGAGTCTTCGTCGTCGGGCTCGTCGACACTGTCGGGAGGCGCCGTGGCGGGTATCGTGGTGGCCGCGATCGCGGCTGTGGCAGTCGTCGGTCTCGTTGGCATCGTGGCGCTTCGCAGGCACAACATCGAGAGGAGGAAGAAGGCCGCGCTTGCTGCCAGTGCCAACCCGGCCATCTGAGCGCCGAGTCGGAGCCTCCGCCGTTCGTTAATCTTGCGTTTTTCACACCTCATTTTTGCTTTTTTCACCTTGGATTCCGTGCTTTCTTTGCCATTGCTCGGACCTCTTTTCACGCCTAGCCTGGAAGGAGAGCGTGCACTTCGCCGTCGTTCAGTGCCGGTTGGACGCAGGTTATCACTCTCTTTTCCTCGTTACGACACACACTCCCTTCAAACTCGTGGTGCTGCCGGTCAGCTGCCCGGCCTGCGTGCGCAACCTTTTGATCCCCCCCCCAAATCCCGAACCTCTTTTTACGCCGATAGGAATCAGACTCTTTCACTGTTGCGTCCCAAAGCGACATTATCACGGGAGATGACCGAGGCGACAGTATGGGGGAAGCAAGCGGGGTATCGGGCACAGAGGGCGGCGGTGGTTGGTTTGAAACTAAGAACGATGGTGTAACTGCCTGGTCGGGGTTAGGGTCTAACCCGCGATAACGACCATGAGACTTCATCACTCTGGAGCTCTCCCGCCCTGGCCAAACCC
>JADGKE010003275.1:0-14819 GCA_026954515.1 Cladochytrium tenue
CCCCCATTCCCTTGCCGCTTCCGCCACCCTCCATAATCTCCCCTACTGACGGAACTCTACCCGGCTCGTAGCCCCCCATCTTCTACCATCCTCTTTTGATCACTGATGATGCTGTCATGTCCACAGGAGGCAAAGCTTGGCATTTTCACCGATACTTAATAAATGTCGACCGTGGGTGACCAGAGATTAGATGCGGAATTAGAGGATCCAGTAAGATAAAAACCTCTCCTTCCTTCCAGAGGCAAACTCTGATCAGCTTCCGCTAAGTTTCTTTTTGCGCAGCAGGGCCTTTTTCACGCCACGTCCAGCAAAATGAAAGGTAGCTCCACGGACGCTAATATATCACCTGCACCGACAGGCTCGGGAATCGAGGGTGGTTGCCGGAGGGCCGAAGACGAACCGGGGCGCGAGTGGGCGGCAGACTATGCCGGCAAGGCGCGGATGAGCGGGACGGAAACGTACTTTCTGCCGTCCGACGACGACGAGCGGAGGCGGCTCGAGGAGCAGGTTCGATCGCTACGGTCCCAGAACTGACTCCCCCTCCCCCTTCCCTCTCGCACTCTTCATATCACTATGTTTGTCCGTCTTCCTCAACCCCTTAATTACTTTGTCTCTGGCTCTGCTCCGGACACGTACAGCACATCATATTCCGCCACCTATTTTCGGGGCTGTTCCACACGCCGCAACGCGCGCTGCTGGAAGCTCGCAGCGGCGAAGGTGGTAGCGGCGGCGGGGCCACGGTACTCGACGTCGGGTGTGGGCCAGGAAGCTGGACGCTCGAGATGGCGGCCGCGTTCCCGAACGCATCGTTTGTTGGGGTGGTGAGAGTTCCTGATGCACTTACCACGCCGCTCAGTCTTCATTAATTCACACTTTGCTGGCTTACTACGATTTCAAGGACAAGGCGTCATACGACCACAAGGATCTTCCCAAAAACGTGGTCTTCAAGAACGAAAACCTTGTCGACGGACTGTCCTGCAAGCGCCTGCCTATGAGCAACATCGCAGAGAAAAACAAATCTAACGGGCAGCGGTAGTCGCGGATAACACATTTGACCTTGTTTTTCAGGTACCCTCCTAATTGACCCACCAACTCCAGTTTTGATTGGGTTACGTTGAACTTCGCTACTGCTGGAGTTGATACCCACACTTTCCATATTCTATCGACAAATACTCTATCCTCTCTCTCTCATTTCGCTCGACGTACTGTTCTCACAACCAAACACACACTCTGCAGCGCCTTCTCCTTCTGGCCTTTCGGACGGAACAGTGGCCCCGGCACATTGAGGAGCTGGTCCGCGTGACTCGACCTTGTGGTTTCATTGAGCTTGTGGAGGTATCGTCACGGCCAACATTTCTCCTCTACCTTCCCGGGCAGTCTGCCATGTCCTGCTAAAGCCGGCGGGGGGGGGGGGACATCAACATTAAACCCATACCATCCTCATTGCCGAAGCTGTCGATTACGCTTTGTCGTTACGATCCAGCAGACACTAGCCTGGTATTGGATTCCGGCCCGTTTTACGACATTTTCTCTCAATGTGAGTACGCAAAAGTAAAATGTTTGAAGGAGACAAAGGGGTGGTCGGAAATGAGAAAGGGTTATGGGTGGCTTAAGTCACCGCCTTAACCAACAGGATTTCACAGTCACATCACAGATGAAAGCCAAAGGCATCGACTGCACAGTTGGTAATGAATGGGAAAGGGGTGCAAGGCCTAGCACACAACAAATGCTGACCCCTTTCTATCAACCAGGAGGGCGACTCGCACAACTCTGAGCTTCACCCGGGCTGCACGACATCAAGGAAAGAGTCGAGATGTTTCCCGTCGGTGTTGATTGACATATCGAAACGGGCCCTCAAGTGCGAAAAAGTTGCCGTACAACGGCGCCAGGATAGAGTATAGTGGTTGCAGATCAGGTAAAGGTCTGTTTCTTTGTCGGAGCCGTCTTCTTTCCCATCCGTCGCGTCCGCGTCTTTGGGTTTAAGTCTGTTTTAGCGCCGTCGCTCTCAATGTGAACCCACTTTAAGTGGTTGCGTCGGCCCGGCAGGAACAACTTTTGATGTCGTTTTCCGAGATTTGCAAGATGATTGTCGTAGGCAGCCGTTCAGTGGATTCAAGCACTTTGGTGGGCTCATTTGTGGTAAAGTCTTGTGCACAGCTCACGAATTTTTTGCCTGTGAATGCCACTTTTAGACTGGGGTGTCTGACACTGACGTAGATCTTAAGTGGCCAATGAAGTTTCATAAGAATTTTTCTACAAAAGAAATACTTTAAAGAAACAAGCTTCCGCGTTTCAACTTTGGTGTGTGTGTGGTTCACGACATCTCGGGAGCCTCTACGCGATCGAGAAATTCTTTGATATCGGGAGCCGATCGAATAGTGCCACTAACCCCTGCAGCACGTCGGCCACCTCTACGGCTCGGTCCCCAGAATCTACAAGCCGAAAGTTGGCCACGACATAGTGGAACACCGCCCTGCGAAGATTAAGATTGGGGCCGCTCCGCAACTCGAGGCACATTCGTTCAAATTCAAAAGAGTCACATTCCTCAGCGCCGGCCTCGGTTCGGAAGTATCGAAGGAGTCGAAGATTTAAACGGCTAACGACGAAGCCAACTGCCTTTGACGACGGCGCGGCGAGTTTGTTATTACACAATTGGCGGGCAACATCGTAGTACCCATATAACGATGCATGAAGCAGTTCGCTTTCGAAAAGTCTCTCCCAGCGGGCGGGCCTCGGTTCAGGAAGTGCTCCGTCACCACGGTCGATGAGCATCCTCCAGGCTGCTTTCCTTGCTGCAGGGGAGTTGGAACGGCACGCCTCCGAGTAGGCTTTCCAGAGCGTGATGGTGTCGAACGAATAATTTCGTGCCAAAAAGTGCAGCGTACTCAAAGATTCGCGCCTACATGCGGAGATAAATGCATTTGCAAGCACATCGAGGCAAGGGTTGTACTGCTTGATTGCCCAGAGCAACTTTTCGAGTTGATCACCCACGCCAGCAGAGCCGACAACGTCAGACCGCCAGTCGAATTCAGGGCAGCATTTGCAATGTGTGTCGAATGCAGTTAAGAGGGGCATGTTCTTGTAGTTTCGGACGTCAGACAGGATCTCCTCATCGCACTTATACCCTTTTTCGTGCGCAAGGGCCACTGCCGCCGGTGTGCAGCTCGCCGAACCCAAATCAATGGCTGCCGCCTGCGCGTCGCGTGGATTTTGAATATCAAGCCAGCCATCATGCTCAGTGCCGTCAGGAACATTTGCTCTGTGCGGCCAGAGAAGTGCAAATGCCTCCTCTGATGCAGTGTTTGCAATCTTGCGCAGTATGTCTGCATGAACCAATGGCAGCCGGTCGAGTACTCTCTGTGCTTCTGGCAGGGACGTCGGGACCGGTCGGAGGTACGTCTCGCCAGTGGGGTCATCGATCAAGTCAACGAACCACTCCCAGAGATCGATGTTCGATGTAAAACACGGTTTCTTCCAATTCTTGGCGTCTCCGAGAACGTGGGCAGGCTGGCGTAAGTATAATTTTCGGAGAAACTCGAGATTTCCAGTCAAAAAAAGCTTCCATAAAGATTCACATATACGCAGATTATCATCACTGCGATGCATGCAGCACGCCCCGCGTGCCTGCGCAACATCAAATGCAGCACAATAGTTTTCAAAGCAGCCACGCTGTATCGAGACCCTTAGTGGGCATAGACCTTGAGGATATATGAGGGATTGGAGGTCTACGTGGACGGCCGAGTCCGGGTGCGTCGTAAGGAGCCGCAGCAAGTTGGCGTGTCCGTACAGCACAGCGGCGACAGCAACCTGGGAGGGACTCACGGCCAGAAATGGAGCCAGCTCGTCCATCCAGCAGTTACGCATAGCAACCTGTATTAGAAGACGGGACAGCGAAGACTCCTTGCTGGCCAGTACTCCAGAATATTTGCAAGGCTCATCGTTATCGCGAGGATCGTCTTCATCCACCAGCACCACTGGCGAGTATAAACATTTGACCAGGTTGCCGTATCCCGAGGAGTTTACAACAAAGATGCGAAGTGGGGTGTTGTCGGCCAGGTCCGGTCGGATGAACTTCAGACTGTCGTACATGCGCCGCGACCGCATTGCGCAGAGTCCAGTGAAGGTAGTGGGGACGGCCCATTCGGGAAAGGGCAGCGATGCTAAGTCTCCTTGCCAGTCGTCTGAAATAGCCTCTATCCAGATTTCCCTTGCAGTAAGCCACGTTTCAGTCGGCCTTAAGCAGCCGTTAAGATAGCGGGTCAGTTGGCTGGAGTGCAGGTTAAGGATGCAGTGTCTGATATCGAGAGGTAAGGTGTCCCAACGCTATCGCCGCACACGCAGCGAGGTATTCTGGATGTGTTGTGTGTCGGGTGGATGAAATAACTGCGACAAGGGGCGACACGGAGCGTTGTTGTCGTCCATGAGGAAAGCAGCGGCGTCGTTGAAACCAGTGGACTAGAACGCGAGCCATCAATTCGGAAGAACCCAGCGGGTGAAAGGGGTAAGATAAGCAAGCTTTATCGTGTACGTGGACGCAATCCAGGGAGAACACACACGCCCACAAACGCAAACACATACGCACACACACATACATACATGCCAAGAGGGTGGGTGCTGTTGTGGACAAGGGCCGGATCAGTGGTAGCAGCGCGAGCACAATCGGCGGAATTCAGTGAGCGTAACTTTCGTGGTGTTAAGGTGCGGGTTCCGCGTTGACATGTCAGAAGCTTATTTTATTCAGCAACCGCAAACCGCGTCGCTCAATACCGCAGGGTGGGACCAATCCGAACTTTATCTGAGCGACACGATGCAAGTACGGTATCGACCCGGTGCAAGCAACTCTCAAAGTCTGCTACAGATGTGGTGCCGTCCACCAATGAGTGTCCAACAGCAGTTTTCACAAAATGAGAAGTGTATCCGCTGATTATAGCTGAGCAACACAGAGAGCCCCGACTCGGGCTAGCCTCCTGAAAAATCCTGCCGGATCAGCCAAAGCTGGCGTTTCTTTCTGCGCCTGGGAGGGGAACAAAAAAGTGGCCATGATCCAGCTGCTTGAGCAGCGCACCACTGCCGTTGTGGGGAACACTGCTTTGAGAATATTCTCGCTGGAAATCGGTTTGATGGCTACGATGCTGTCCTAAAGGGCCTCATAAGGCACAGATGGTCACCTCATCCCATACTTATATTTTTTCTGTCCGCAATGAAACTAAGACATCAGCGGAACCCAACGACTGGAGAAAAATATCGCAGAGAGAAGGAAGGAGGCAGAATGAGGAGTAGAGTTAAGTCCAGCTTTTGAAGATTGAACGCAGCCCGCGAGTCGATGGAGGTCTTAAGGTTGTCCGATTGTTGTGAACCTCAAAACAGTATTCAAAATCTCACTCTTGTACTTGCGGGAATCATCTAGCTTCCCATGCAACTTTCGACAATTAAGATGAAAACTCCTCAGAGTTCTCAATTCTTTGTTTCTTGATATGTCTCTGAGTTTCGTTTTAGAGTTAGAAAGCGCAAGTTGGAGAGCAGCTCGACCCTCGTCACCTCTATACCACTATTGGTAATGCCTATGACTTTCACCGAGGAAATTCTAATGGCGAATTCTGTAAGCAGCCGTGGAACACCGCCTAGGTAGAAGACATTTTGAGCAAAAGATTGGCTGGGAACAAATCCAGGGATCTTTTCCGTAATGTAGGGCGTAATGGCTTTCATCGCCTCGTGGTGATTGAGGAAGCCTATAGGTATTTGCCGCATGTTTGAATGCGATCTGCGTGCATTTCTGGCCATATGGAGGTCTGTTCCAGCCACCATAGTCAAAAAGGTCAACGAGGAGACCATAGCGGCATGGGAACAGTTGCACAAAGAATCCAAGAGTAGGCTTAGAGTAGCCTGATCAAGCTTTTGATAATCGTCGATTCCGACAAAAACCAGCAAATTACCTTTGCCATCCTTGTTCACTTTCCAGTTGTGTTCAATGGTTTCCAAGGTTGTACTCAGCGTCAGTTCACGTCTATTTCTTGGAGATTTCAACATCATCCATTGTTCAAATTTGCTGTCGGCCTTGAAAAAGGCATGCAGGACTCTCCAAGCTAACGAACACTGAATACCAAGTTCACGATCGACCGGCCCGTAGGGAGTCCCATCAATTCCATAAGAAATTATCGCCGAGAGGCGGTCACCCGGGATTGTAGTTCTGTCCAACACGGAAGAAGCGCACTCCATCAGGAGACGAGTTAGTCCAAGGCCTGGCACGCCCGTGCAAATAGGAATCGGGCGCCGGTTTCGATCGTCGCCATGCCGGTTCTCATAAGTAGCAGAAAAGCAGGAGGCGATTTCTCGAATGGATTCCTCTCTGCCTGCCAAGGGGAACATCGGAATCGAATTCGGATTTAGATCTTGTTGGCTGAGAACTTGGTTCTTCGGCAAGTCGGAGTATGAATTCGCGGCTGAGCCGCGGAGCCACTTGCAAAGTTCCGGACCAGTCATAAGAACTAAATCATCGTTTGAAAACTTGGACGATGAGTTGACACCGTCACGAGGTGGGTCAACCTTCATCGTCGACACAATTGAGGGCCCTGGAAGTGCATGGTAAGATAAGCCAAGCTGGTTGAAAAGCCAGCACGCACCGGTAGTACCTGAGAAGATTGCCCTAGCCTCTTCCCTCAGTGGCGTCTCTCTGCTCTCCATCGTTGCTCTAGCCATCATCAGCGCCGCCCTCGCCTCGTTCAACGCCGCCTCCCTCCTCTCCAACGTCACATTTGCCTCCTTCAGCGCCGCCTCCCTCTTCTCCAACGCCGCATTCGCCTTCTCCAGCGCCTCCCTCTCCTCCTTAAGCGCTTCTTTAAGCTCCAAGTATATCTGCCCCTCCGATAAGTTCGAGTCCACCCAATTGTCCAGCCTCTGTTTCGCCTTCGAGGCGGCGGCTTGGGCTTCTTTGACGACAGCACGGGCGTCTTCGACGGCCGCTTCGGATTTGCTGACGGCGGCACGGGCATCTCTGACGGCAGCTCGAGCGTCGCTTTCGCCTTCTTGGGCAGCTCTGACGGAGGCTTCGGCGTCGGCGACCCGCAGGTCCGATGGTTGCGGTTGCTGTGACATGTTTTGGAACAACAGCTGAAGAAATTTTCTTCGCTGAAACACGTTTACCTGCCAAGTCTCACGTGCGATTCCTGTTTTGTTCACGCTAAGCAAAATGAGTCCGAATGGTTCCCAATCTCTCTCTAATAAATGGAGTAATGGGGGGGGGGGGAATTGAGTTCATTAGTGCGGTCTAGTCGGCTGCAGGTACGTTCAAATCAACAAACCAGGAACCGCTCATTCACGTTGTCCAGACCCGCCTCGGGGCACAAGGTAGAAAGCCCTTCTCCTTGAAGTTAAATGCGTTGAAAAGGCGTTGATAAGTTGCTAGGTAACGATGGCCGCCTAACGTCAATCCCCTTGGTACTCATGTACTGACGTGCTAAAAAATGTAACAATTAAACATATAATCAAGCAAATCTAAGGAAGAGTCGTCAAACGCTATGGTTAAAATTTCCTGCCCCCAAAGGCCAGTCTACTCCGCTCTCCCCGTCTCCTGGGCGTTAGTTGTTTCCTAGTACCAGTTCGAGTAGCCCATGGCCGTAGGGATCTTGCTGCTGCTGCTGCTGGAACCCGTACGCGTTCTGCAGCGTGCACCGTATCCGCTCATGTTGCTGTACTGAACGGCGTACGTGGCGGCGACAGCCAAAGGGAACAGCAAAGCCGGCGCGACACGGAGGCACCGCCTGGAAAATACACCGCGACTGACGACACGGGCGGCCTCACCGACGACGGAGGCCGTCGTGATCTAGGAGCGCAGCCGGGAGATCACACCTCTTTCCCGTTTTGGTGTTTACTGAGCCACAAAATGACCAGAACCATTTAGGCCCGCTGACCTTCGAGTTCATAAGGTGATATTATTAATACCGATCGATGACGAGGGGAACCGGGGGGAATGTGCGGCGAGCGCGGCCACATAGATGCAAGCCAGGATAGGAAAGGTAAAACACAACAACAACACCACCAGGATATTACAGAGAGTACGGGAGGTGTGCAGGACACAGGTATGGCGGAGATATCCTGTAGCATCACGCCGCCTCCGCAACGTCGTATGCAGGTGGTGGCAGCCCGGTCTCGATCGCCGCCTCCCCCTCAGCGGTATCTCCTACAGCATCAGGGACTACGACCGCCACCCCCAACCCAATCACGCTGACACAATGGCTGCTGCCTCCGCCGTTTCCGATTCCCCAGCTTAGCTCCTCGTCACGGCCGAAGCCTCCGCGAGCGCCTCTTTCGCGGGCCCAACTAGACTTGATCAGCATTTTAACGCAGGAACGTAATCTAGCATGGCGCAACGGAAGGTTCGCATTAACACAGGCCACGCAGAGAACTTTTTTTTTAAGCTAAGAGCCGATACCTTCGACACGCTGAGCAGCCTCTATTATGCGCTTCTCGAGCTCCTTGTCCGGCCCTTTGTAGCAGTCGCGCAGCCACCGGACGACAGACAGGCAACCGCACTTCATCGCGGTCTCCAACGCTTGCGAGTGGTTGGAAACGGCGCGCTTCTTTAACACTGCCAAATCACCCGCATCGATCGCGCAGGCGGAGCCGGCAAGGTCAATATCCGGAAACCGACGGCGGATCCAGTCCACAACATCATATCTAAAGGTATAGAGAGACTGGGCGAGCAGATCCGAGAGCAGATCTGAGAGGTTCGGCACTTCAAAGAGGCTACGCTTCTCAGCCAGCAGAAGCTCGAGGAAAAGGATTGTCTCGCGGTTGTAAGAAACCTGGATGTGCTCGAGTGAGATTTTGGCCAAAGTGCTGGCCGACCACCGCGAAAGCAGCAAGAAGATGGAATCAATTCGACCTCGCTTGGCCAACGCGACCGCCATTTCGGCTCGCTGCGCATCGTCGCAGCCCTCGGCCAGGCGCTGAAGGCGACTTGGAGCCGGAATATGGTAGGCGAACACTTCCTCAAATGTCACGGTACGATGAAGGCCCAATTCAAACGCAAGATTGACAGCAACTGGGTGAAAGCCTTTGCGTTTAATCTCGAGGACTTTCGGCAGTTTCCCCGTGAGGACCATGCACACAGCATCTTTTGATGGTAGAATGCCACATTCGGTAACCAGAAATCGCAAAACATCGGCAGACCCATCAAGCAAAACCGTGTCAAAATCTGCTTTGACTCCATGAGGCTTGGTTTCGAGGCGTCGGTAAATGTATTCGGCCGCCTTAAAATGACCATTGCAAGCAGCCTGGATCAACGCGTCGAGAGTGCAGGGCAATCCCGCAAATTCGCAGAGGAATTCGACGACTTCCAAATGTCCGTTCATGGCCGCACTAATTAAGGCGTCACCGTTACAACCTCCTATCCGGTGCTGGTGCAGGTACATAACAACGTCAAGCCAGCCGGATCTTGCCGCAAAATGCATAGCATGGTTGCTGCAACCTTCCGTGCGGTTCCGGTGCAAGAATTGAATGACTTTAATATGACCATTTAAAGCTGCAGAGTCCATGGCACGCTGGGAACAGCCCTCGTTCCGGTTATTGTGGAGGAATACTACAACTTCGAGGTGACCACAACTTGCGGCATCATCCATCGCACGCTTGGTACAGCCCTCGCTACGGTTACGACACAAGAATTCGACAACAGCCAGATGGCCGTTTGACGCCGCCAAATCCATCGCTTCGTGAGTACAACCTTCTGTCCGATGTTGATGCAGAAATTGTACAACGTTGAGGTGACCCGCTCTGGCAGCCCCATCCATTGCATCTGAGGTACACCCTTCGGTACGGTTAGCATGCAAGAACTCGACAATGCTAAGGTGTCCATGCTCTGCAGCTCCATCCATTGCGAACGTGGTACACCCCTCAGTTCGGTGAGTGTGCAGGAATTGTACAACTTCGATGTGGCCGTTCATGGAAGCAGCATCTATGGCATCTGTGGTACACCCCTCTGTCCGATTTGCATGAAGGAACTTCACGACATCAAGGTGCCCGTTCGCCGCAGCGTAGTCCATAGCTACTGTTGTGGCACGTGCCGTCGTGCTTTGATGAATCATTTGAACTATGTCGAGGCGGCCAGCCGTAGCTGCGCAGTCAATGGATACAACATCCTTAAACTTAGGAATAATCCACTCTAGAATATGAGTGTGGTTTCCGAGAACTGCTGCATCCACAATTTGTGACGCTTGAGTTGCACAAGATTGGAAGGCTAGTGTGCACTGAAGCACGTCAAGGCGGCCTATCTTGGCAGATCCAAGAGCAAGGTGATAGTCAATGGATAGGTCTCGGCTGGACTGTTGTATGATTGACAGTATGCGATCCAGTGGAACGTCGGCCATCCCGAGATCTTCAGTAGTGAACTCGGTGTCGACAAGATCCAACCAGTCACGATGAATCGCCACTCGTCTAAGAGAACAGGTGGGCTCATACGCTCGGACGAACCCTCGGACGAACTCATACATTGAGCGGCTTTTTATGCGCAAGAAATCTTGCATTTCGCATGCATGTAATATATAAGCAGGCTTGATATGCGCCCCGAGCGGTATCCAGTCAGCATCGAAAATCTCCAGGCACAACGACTTGCGTTCATCCCAGTCCAATCGATCCACTTTAACCGCAACATCATTTACAAGCCTGGTGAAGTGACTGGTAAATGAAAATATCAAGTTCTTCAGCTCTGACGAGAGCCGGTCCCATAGAGAAGAGCTCCCGGCACGGCTCACAGACCCAGTTACCGTCAGCGTCAGTTGAGATTGATCGACGGCAGCAGCATCAAGACGTCTGAACGGTGAAGCAGAGATTTGTGTCGGGTCGGGCGCCTGGACAGTGGCCGAAGAGGCTTTGAGATCTTCCAGGCCATCGGCGATCTGGGTGGCCAGCGCCAGAGCTTGGTCGATGATGATGGCCGGCGCGGCATGGCCGTCGTAGAGCGTTGTCAGCCCGAGCAGTTGGTCCGCGAGCGATTTGAAGGCTCCAAGGTGGCGAGTAATCGAGGGTAGAGGCGGCATGGGGTCTGGCTACGCCCGAAGGTCCGGATCGTGCCGGTGAGGGTGAGGGGGGTGGCTGGGTCGTTTGTTCGTGGTGGCTTTCGTTGGGCTGTCTGTGTGTGCAGTGTGTACGTAACTGACTGTTTGGTTCGGTGCTGTCTGTCTCACCGTGCCGTCTTAATACGGCTAAAATGTCGAGTACACCACCGCCAACTTTTGGCCATATTCATTATTAACATTACCAACTCATGCCGACACGTCAAGGCCGATAAGCCGTTGTCACATGACCCCCCACAAACAAACCAACCCCCCGCGCCACCACAACAGAGTCCCCCCCATACCCTTGGTCATCATTCCAAGTCACCAGCTGCCCACCATGGCCGCCAACAGCAGCAGCAGCACCAGCAGGAAGGTGCTGGTCATCGCCGGCGACTTTGTTGAGGACTACGAGCTGATGGTTCCCGTCCAGGCTCTTCTCGCGTTTGGCTTTGACGTGAGTTGGAAACTCACTGCCATGCCAGATGGCAGTTTTGAATCTTCTGAGAACTTGCATTTGGTGCAACGGCTGAACTCCCGTCCAACCCTCCACTGCCACGCTCACCAAGGTCGATGTGGTTTGCCCGGGGAAGAAGAAAGGGGACAAGATCGCGACCGCGATCCACGACTTTGAAGGTGCAATCACGCCGTCCTTTCCTCTCTCGACTCTGCCACGCTTCTCTAAACCTGCCATCTCCATCAACCCCAACGACGTCAGGCTTTCAAACGTACACGGAAAAGCGCGGACACGACTTTGTCTTGACCGCGGACTTTGATGCTGCGGCGGCGGCAGGCGCAGCCGCGTACGCCGGGCTGTACGTGCCGGGCGGTCGCGCGCCCGAGTACCTGCGGCTGGATGCACGCGTGCTTGCACTGGTGCGCGGGTTCTTTGGCGGAGATACGGCGGCGGCACGGCCGGTCGCGGCAATCTGCCACGGCGTGCAGGTCCTGACTGCCGCCGGCGTAGTCGGCGCTGGAGTTGAGGCGACGTGTGAGTCCCCTTGTCTTTTCCGTCGAAGTGTCGAGGGCCGTCGCGTGTGGTTGGACAGGGGAATACCAAAGTGAAGGAGGATGGGAAGCATCCACTCCATCCCTCGCCCAGGCATGCAGAGCAAAACTCACACGTTATGCCGCATCCTATCGACACATCACAACAACAACGATGCAAACACAGGCTACCCGGCGTGCGCGCCAGAGCTGACGCAGACGGGCGCGGCGTACAAGGCTGTGGACGCGAGCGAGGCGGTGGTGTCTGGGCAGCTGGTGACGGCGCCAGCGTGGCCTGGGCACCCGGCGCTGCTGCGCGAATTTGTGCGTCTGCTGGGGGCGCGTGTGGTGTTCGAGTGAATAGTTAGCCGCGCGACACGTTGCTGCTCATCATCAGCCCTGTTGTTATTGTTGCTGTTGAAATAGCTCTGTTGTTCCCTTCCTCATTGAAAGTTGAATGTCCTCCTCCTTCGACGACCTCTTTTCCCAACCCTGAACAAACAAAAACGCCCCACTTCTTCAGCTTTTTCTTCTTCTTCAGCCGCCTCGGACGCCCACCTTTTTCGCCCACTTACGAATGGAGAAAAGGCACGCGCCGCCACCCAAACCAACCACCAGCCACACCACAATTTCCTTGAAACCAAACCAACCAAACAACGAGCCAAACCACCACCGCCCATGGCCGCCAACTCTGCCGCCACTGACGCCGCCGACGCGCTGCTGCGTGCTCGCTACGAGGCCGCCGGCCAGGCCCACGTCTTCACCTTCTGGGACGTCCTAGATACCGCTGAGCGCGAGCAGCTGCGTACTCAACTGGCTGCCGTCGACGTTGAGCGCTGCAACGCAATCTATCGCGCAGCGACCGGGGCGCACGCAGCCGCCTCGGCCGAGCAGCAGCAGCACGACAAGTTGGCGCCGCTTCCGGACGAGGCGTTCGAGTCGACTCTGACGGCAGACGCGGGCGTGGTGGCGGCATGGCGGCGCGAGGGCCTGCGGCTGATTGCGGCAGGCAAGGTCGCGGTGCTGCTACTGGCGGGCGGGCAGGGCACCCGGCTGGGGTCGAGCGCGCCAAAGGGCTGCTACGACATTGGGCTGCCGTCTGGCAAGTCGCTGTTCCAGATGCAGGCGGAGCGGATCGGCAAGGTGGTGCGCCTTGCAGCCTCCGCGGCGGGCGTGGACGCGTCGTCGAAGGTGCGGCTGCCATGGTACGTAATGACGTCGGGGCCGACGCGCGCGGCGACCGAGGCCTTTTTCGAGGCGCACGGGTTCTGGGGGCTGCCGCGTGAAGACGTAGTGTTTTTCGACCAGGGCGTGCTGCCGGCATTCGACGCGGCGGGCAAGTTTGTGATGGAGACGCGCGCGTCGCTGGCCCTGGCGCCGGACGGCAACGGCGGGATCTACGCGGCGCTAGTGCGCGAACGCGTGCTGGATGACATGGAGCGACGCGGCATTCCTTATGTGCATGCGTACTGCGTCGACAACTGGTAAGATTGCGGGGAATTGTGTCTGTTTCTGGGAAGTAGGAGGGGGATGGCGGGAAGTAAGGGAAGAGAGAAAAATATTAATGTTCTCCCCCTCTTTTGCCTTCGCTTCCATGACGTGCACTCAAGCCTCGTGCGAGTTGCTGACCCAGTCTTCATCGGCTACTCCGCGTCCAAAGGGGCTGAGTGTGGTGCCAAGTCGGTGCCCAAGGCCCACGCACACGAGTCGGTCGGGGTGCTGTGCCTGCGCGGCGGCAAGTTCGGTGTGGTCGAGTACTCGGAGATCCCGCGCGAGCTAGCCGAGGCCCGCCGGCCGGCGCCACGCGAGTCCGAGCTACTCTTCAGCGCCGCCAACATCGTCAACCACTTCTACACGGTTGAGTTCCTGCGGCGAGTCGGAGCGGCGGCGACTGGCGGTGGTGACGCCGCCGGGGCGCTGACATTCCACGTGGCGAACAAGAAGGTACCGCACGTCGACCTGACGTCGGGGGCGGCGGTGAAGCCGAGTAAGCCGAACGCGGTCAAGCTGGAGCAGTTCATCTTCGACGCGTTCCCGCTGGCGGCGATGGGCCGCATGGCGGTGCTGGAGGTTGCGCGGCGCGACGAGTTCTCCCCGCTCAAGAATGCGCCGGGCCAGGGCGCCGACGACTCGCCCGAGACCAGCCGGCGCGACCTCCTGGCGCAGGGACGGCGGTTCGTCGAGGCGGCGGGCGCGGTACTGCCGCACGCCGCGGGCGTCGGGGTTGAGGTTGCGCCGGCGCTGAGCTACGCGGGCGAGGGCCTCGAGGCGCTGCGCGGCGCGGTGCTTGCTGACGGCGTGCCCGAGGGAATCAGGCTCGCCGAGGCGGCGCTCTTGTGATTTGGGATGTGCAGCGAGGGGTGTCACAACAACGGGATGGCCGGAGAAGATAGAGAGGGGAGGGGGGGCAAGGGCCATATCCTGTCCGGTTGCTTTCTCGATGTGCTTTGTGTTGTTGGTGGGTCTCGGCACTGCTGGTGTTTTTCCGTTTCTTCTTTTATCCTCTCGCGGCGGGTCTTCGCCCCCTTCATCTACGGGCCTCCCCACTGGGCCACACCCTCTCCCACACTCCCTCATTCTTTCGCGAACTCTTCCAGCCCATTGCTCGCGGTCGGCTGTTGCACTCAGGGCAGTCTGTTGTTGTTTGCTTTCCTGACGGTGCTTCTTCATTCCCTATTATCGTCTCCCCGCCAGCCCCACCCCCCACTTCCACCAATAAAAAAAGTTTATTACCCTGCTCATTTAAAAACAACCCATGCCATCTAACCATAACTTGACGCGCGTAAG
>JADGKE010003276.1:0-14677 GCA_026954515.1 Cladochytrium tenue
CGACCAGAACGCCCAGACCACCGCGCCCGAACGCGCGCGCGATCGCGGAAGTCAGATCGTATGCCTGGAGTGGTTGTAGGCACGGTGCAATTGTGAGCCTTCTACACCTATTTGCTACGATCATCCGTCTGTTATCCAGTTGCCTCCCCCCCCCCCCGCGTGGGCTCCACCCTCCATATATGCGGCCTTCCCTCAGAGTGTGCATGCCGAGTAGGCGAGAGCAATGACTCACCTCGTCCTGCAGCTGCGCCAGGGACACTCTTACGACCTCTCCGTCCCACACCGCCTTGTCATCCATGTTGCGGAATTTTGTCCTGTCCGAGTCGCTATCTTATCACAAAGCCACAAGGGCGAAGGGAATGGGCCATGAGCCAGCCGGCAGCCTGCCGAACTAGCTGCTTTACAAATCAGTCAACGGAAAGAGTTTTCAATGGCGAGCCACTATTAAGTTGTCTTTGAAGAGTCGGCGCACTGAGTACATTTTAGAGCACTGTTGGTGGCAAAAGCGAAAGTCGAGAAACCTAGAACAAAAAAGAAGTCCTGTAACTCTCCATCACCGTAAGGGAAACGCTCACTCTTTTCACTATTTATTGCGGCAACCTATGGAGGCATATAGGAAGGGTGCCTTATGGCACGCCTGTTTCCTGTGCAAGGTTATGTTGACGAGATGAGATTGCAGTCGCATATCTCTGACTTTGGGCCAGATTTTTCGATAAAAAACTCGAGAAGAAGAAGAATTAAGGGGCTTATCGAGCCTATGGCCCGGACAGCACTCAATGCAGATAGGTTGGCGATTAGCGCGGTATCCGAATCTGGCTCGTTGATTTCGACCGATTGACAAATTTGTCCTTATCGTTGCCCTTGTGAAACACTGCAACGCCTTATCGGTCAGTATCTGTTTCTCGCGGCCTGCGTAAGCATGCAGCCCGAATCGAAGGGTGCGTTCAAGATAAGCACGTCGTCTCCGCCCGTCCCCCCTCGTAAGCTCTTCACCCATCCACCTGGGGGTAACTTCGGCTCGGCTTGCTTTCCCCAGCGACCATCATCAATACACCTCTTTACTTGCTGCCACCGAGACAATAACCAGCTCGCAAAAAAAGGAAAGGTGGCAAAGAAGGAAAACAACAATGAGGATCCCTGTCTCGATCGCCAAAAATGTGTACATTGGGACCAATGTTCGGGTACCTCTCGAGCTCGACGATGAGGGAAAGGCAAAGGTATGCCCGAGTCGCTCTTCGCACACTTTATACTTCTTCTCCTTTGTTAACTTTCATCTTGCATACCTCCTTACCGCCGAAAAGGAAATCAACCTTCTCTCGAGCCGGCGAGTGCACATGCGCGCCTTCCACCTTTCCTGGCTGGGCTTTTTCGCTGCTTTCACCGGGTGGTTTGCCATCACTGCCCTCATCTCCAGCATCAAGATGGACACGGGCATCACTGACGCCCAGGCGTCCACCTCGGATGTCACCAACGTCGCCTCCACCGTCATCTTCCGCTTCTTCGTCGGCCCGCTCGTCGACCACTTCGGCGCACGCCGTGTCATGGCCCTTGTGCTCGGCCTCGGCGCCATACCGCTCGTCCTTGCCGGCCTCGTTAGCTCCGGCACCGGCCTAATCGTCGCGCGCTTCTTTGTCGGCCTGCTCGGTGCCGCATTTGTCCCGTGCCAGTACTGGACCCAGAGAATGTTCGCCGATTCGGTCGTCGGCTCTGCCAACGCCATCGCAGCCGGCTGGGGCAACATGGGCGCTGGTTTCACCTATCTCGTCATGCCGCAGTTCTTCAACATGTTCACCGCTGCCGGTGTCTCGTCCCACAATGCGTGGCGGGCCACGCTTGCAATCCCGGCCACGTTTTGTGTTGTCGTTGGCATCTTATGGTAAGCAGATCGTCCAAGCAATGAAGAAAAAAGATGTTAGCCTAATGTGCCCTTTGATTCCTACAGTCTCATGTTCGGCGACGACATGCCCGCGAGGGATGAAAATACCGCAGATGGAGAACAATCACTTGCATACGAGCCTCGGGCATCGACGACAATAGAGAAAGGTTTCGTCGTAGTCGCGGACAAAGCCGAGACGGCCTCGTCGGTCTCCTCCCAACCGAAAAGTCGCGGTGCAGGAGTGCTCCAGTTCCTACGTCTGGTCGGGAACCCATCAGTACTTATCCTGATGTTCATGTACGCCTGCTCGTTTGGCGTCGAGCTCAGCGTCGACTCCAAGCTCGGCACTTACTTGACAAACCACTTCAAGCGCCCTGATTGCGTCGTGAGCGCGACTCAGTCATGCACATACCTTTCACAGTCGACCGCCGGCCTCCTTGGCTCTACCTTTGGCCTCATGAACCTTTTCTCTCGGGCCGCCGGAGGCGTCTTGTCTGATTGGGCGGCGTCGCGGCATACCTCGCCCTCAGGGAGCCTTGGCGGGCGGATGCTGGTGCAGATGGTGCTCCTCCTCGCTAACGGTGTAGCGCTAGTCGCCTTCTCGTTTATCAACGACATCCGCCCCGCAATAGCCGTTCTTATCCTCTTCTCACTTCTCACTGAGGCAACCTGCGGCTCGACCTATGCCCTCGTGCCATTTGTTGACCCCCACCGCCGCGGTACCGTCTCGGGCCTTGTCGGCGCCGGCGGCAACATTGGAGGCGCCATCTTCAACGTTATATTCGCCGCCTGCGCAGCCAACCCGAGCACTGGCTTTCTTATCATGGGCTCCGTCGTCTTTGCTTCCAGCATTTCCGTGCTTATGCTCAAGATTCAGGGCGTGTGGGCATGGTCTGCGTTTTCGTCCGTATTTCGGCGCCAAGCCACGGACGCTTGATTTTTACCCTCCGAATGTCTGTTGTTGCATGAGTTGTGAGTTGGCTCTTGGTCTGATTCTGTCATGCATTTTTCTGTTTTTTTCAACTGCCCACGCTGTGCGTGCCCGTCATTCAACTCGCAAATACGCGCTCCTTATCCTCCTGCAGTTGTATTGTTTACTCTTTCGCCATCTCATTCATTTTCCTCTCCAAGTCGATGGTCGATGGGCCATTGAGAAGTAAAAAGCTGAGTGATTCGGTGACTTCAGTCGCTCAGCAGCGACGGCCGATCTGTTGTGTCAGGTCTAAATTTTGCACAATTAAGCTATGGGATGTGACGACAGGGCGGCTGCTGCGCACACTTAAGGCGCACTCTGGTTGGGTAAATTCAGTTGCGTTCAGCAGCGACAGTCGCACCGTTGTGTCGGGGTCGGAGGACAAAACAATCAAGCTGTGGGAGGTGGCGGCAGGAATGTTGGTGCGCACGCTGGAAGGTAACTCTTCAGTGGTGCATTCAGTCGCGTTCAGCAGCGACGGCGGCACTGTCGCGTCAGGGTCGAGGAACTGCACAATCAGGCTCAGGGCGGCTGCTGCAGACTCTGGCGGCGCACTCCGATGAGGTGTATTCAGCCGTGTTCAGCAGGGATGGCCGCACTCTCGTATCGGGGTAGGGCGATCAAACAGTCAAGCTGTGGCGCGCCGCTTCCTGACTTTGATTTATTGACACACTTTCGTTTTGGACGCCCCCCCTTGCCGCAGCCCACTTTCCGCACTTGCCTTATTTATTGCTCGATTTTTCGATTTTGTGGCAGGGGGGATAGGGACCCAAGACTGTGTGGTAAACTCCTTCCTTGCCCTGTCGCGTACATTCCATTTTGCGTTTGGAGACGGTAGTGAAATGGGCAGTTGGAAGTGGATAGACGGAACTTTCTGTATAAAACAAAAAAAGGCGCCATATCAAAGGAATAAGACATCAGGGAGGATGGGTTTTGGAGTTCGTGAATGGGACCGGCAGATCAGATTTTTGCTCGACGCGCAAATTAAATATCTTCGAGCTCACGTTTGTGCTTGTGGGTATGTATTCCAGAGCGGAACAGGGACGCCAGGCAAGGGGAAATAAATGTAGAAAATGGCTTGCATATTCAAGCGAAACGAAACAGCTATCTGTGTCTGGGCGGAAGCGGTGCCCAGTGTGAAAACCACGGCCCAGTATTCCAGCAACTGGCAAGTGGCAGCCGTAAAATCAACACCAAAACGTTCCCGACGGAAGGGAACTCCATAAACTACTATAAAACATAGATGGTCCTGTTTTCGCTCAGACCATGCTGCTTTCTCGACTGGATGTGGCCGGCAACAGTGCAAGTTAGGCCCCGGGGATTCGCAATTATGGATACCCCTGAAAGCAACCACCCTGGGTTATGGTGAGATAAATAATATTTAGGAACGGAGAAATCAAAACTAAACTTCTCAGCTAATGCAAGGTGCCGATCGCTTTTTGCCAGTTCTCGGCTGGTCAGATCGTCAAATGAGACGACTGAGTTCAGCCCCTCCCGAGAAGCGGTGTCGAGATAAGATGATGGGTGGTGGTGGTGCCCCGCGCATCGTCAACTGCCTTCGAAATTCGCCGTTTAGGTGGAGGCGAGGAGGGCCGTCAAAGGAGTGGACGGCGGGAGATGTCTGTGGTACCCTCATCGACGCCGAGACCGCAACCCACCCTCCCCACCCCCTCTACCAAACTACGTCAACTAGCCTATTTCACACGTGGCTTGTGAAAAGAAATATCAGAGGGTCTTTCATTCAATCAACCCCCAAGTCCTCCCCACCTAAGACTGCACACCACAGTCGGAAGGTACAACTCCAGCCTCCCGCAGCAATGCCTCCGCAACACCAAGGAACCCGCCCTCCCCAAACTCACGCGATCCGTCGGCGTACTCGCGCATTCGCCGCCCCAGCTCCACCACCACCACGCCCGACAGTGCGCACTCAAACCCCTTGACGTGTAAACCCCATATCTTCGAGGCGCTGCGGTCCCAAAGCACTGCCTCTGCCCACAGAGCGCGCATTGCAGCCGCCGTCGGAGCATCCATGGGTAGCGACAGTTGCATCATCAGTGATAGGAACTCGACCGCGTCCTGGGGTCGCGTATCCAGGTGCATGTGCGCGAGCAGCAGCCGTAGCAGCGCGTGCGTGAGCGCTCTGCTCATCCGCCTACCTGCCAATGCCCGCTGGAGTCGGCGGATCACATTCAATGTCTCCAGTCCGCATTGGAAGAGGTTCCTCGTAGGCTGAAACAAAGCGGCATCATCCACACTCGCCACAAATCGATCCTCAAATTCGTCGAAAGAAATGGCCCCCTCGTTGATGAGAGTGACGGTGCGGTCACAAAAGGCCTGCACCGTGAATTGATCGGTGAGCAGGGCTGAAGTCGTGTATCCATTCCAATTGTTGAAAAGATCATCTAGCGTTATGTCTGATAGGTAATTTAACACGCAGACGCGAATGTCGCTCTTTAATTCGGCTTCGAATAGTTCCTTCCAGTTGGCAGCCAACACTGGTCCTTTCATGTATCGAACCAGAGGCTGAATCAGCTGTATGTAGCCCCGCTTACCAAGTGCTATGCAGAGCGCAGGTAGGCCACACTGAAGCAGATCACGGTCGATTATGTTGTCCCAAGAGAGTTTCAAGTAAACGGCGATGCAGGAGTCAAAAAATTGGAGCAAATACAAGTCGGGCAGTTTATCTGCCAGGTCTGCAAGAACATTCCCAATATGGTAAATTGATCCGATATTCTTGGCCAGGATAGGCATAACAATATCCAAACAATTCTGACGTAGAAACTCCACTTTATTCAAGCATAAGCTGACCAGAAGAGGATTCAGCCTGCCGAATCGTTTGTCGATTCTTTCCAAGACAAACAAGAGGACCGAGCGATAGAGCTCTCCGGTCAAAGGCATTGGAATTGTACCGAGATTGAAGATTTGTGAATAATTGAGCGAATTCAAGTAGTCCAGGAGTCTGTCTTTGCCGCAGAGCGAAGGTATATAACGAAGGAACCGTGCAGTATGGCTGTTCATTTTGGAGTAGAAACCGACTAGCTCATCAATATCCTTCGTACTTGGCAGACGCGATTGAGTACTTAATATTTCATGATTATTAGCGCTCTCATATACGAGCCCACTTCCATCTAAATGAGAAATACAAGTGACCAAGTTTTGCTTGATCGATCTTCCAAACAACTCGCCAGCATTAATCATCCGCACCAGCTCAGCAAGCCAGGCAATAAACTTTGGTGCTTGTCCGCAGCTCCAAATTCCATTAACCAATGAAAGTCTGTAATCTAATACGTCCGAGAACAGTAATGTCTGCCTGTCGGAGAATGCTCTAAACATGGTTTCATCAGATTTCTCGACTGCGTTCTCTTGGACGACTTCCATTAAGGTGTCCAACACCACGTTGATTTCCTTGAGTTTGAATAGTTGTAAAAACCCTTTCAAGTCGAGAGATTTAAGCGGTCGAAAATAGCTCGTAACCAAGAGCTTATAGAATCTCACCCATTCAGGATCGCAACCAACCCTATCATTCCGTAAGTCAATATATGGCCACTTTGTATGAAGTCCAAGCACGAGTATACGCAAAAGCTTCCACGTGCGGTGGCCGTCGGGGCTGCCGGAAAGCGACCGAGTGAGGGCAACCACGGCAGCGAGCAGATTGTTCCGCAGGTGCGCACTGCTGGAACCGCGCCAGCGAATTTTCGTAAGTCGACCCACGGAAGTTTCCAAGTACTGCAAAGGCGTCTCGGTCTGCTGCATTGCAGCAAAATTGGAGGCTAGGTCGAAAACCCGCTGCGACTCCGATGATTGCTGGTTGATCAAGTCGGTCCACCAAGAGAAACGTATTTCGAACGGCACCATTGTCAAAAAAGAAGAGTCGACCGTGCTCCCACCAAGCTTCCTGATGGAGAACCAGAAAGATAATTCTATCGTCTTGAATTGACCAACGTAATCTGGCCGCAGGCCTGGAAGGAGCGCCCGCAGACCCAAAACAGCATCCTCGTGCAGCTGCGAAGTGTGAAAGAGCTTATGCAGGTAACAGCAGCCATCGATCGAAAGCCCCGCGATGGTCAGCCACCACTGCTTCGACAAGAATGCGTCAGGCGAAGGGGTATCAGCCCGCATCGAGACGGCCTCCTGCGCCAAGCGGAGTAATGGGCCAACCAAAACCGGGCCGATGGCATAATGCTTGACGGCCTCCCTAGCAACGACACACGAGTGCGACAGTGCACGAAGCTCGAAGACATGCAAGTCGCGGGCAATGGCATAGACTATAGGTGGAATAGAGAGCAGCTGGGCGAACCCACCAGTTGTTGTTGCCATTCCCATTGCCGCCTCCTTTTCTGCCTTGTCGCACATTGGAATTTTTTTTTTTTTTACACTGGCGGGTGCAAATTTTGACCAGTTGGAGGCGAAGAGGACTCCTAAGGGCGGGCTTTTTGATGAAAATTATGTGTGTACCTCGACCCTTCTTCGAGCTTTGACTAACCGGGCCGTTCGCCGCGTCCCAGGATGATATTCCTTTTATTTTGAACGTATCTTCCTCGTTGACATTTTCTACCGGCTCATCCATTTGGTCGTCATCGTTCGTGCAAGGATGAAATGGACACCAGTAGCTATTTATCGCCCACACCGTCTTGCCACCTGCCGTCTTGTCAACAGACCTCACGATGCGCTTTGGCGTAGTATATGTAACTACAGGCGGACTGTTCAGCCAAGTTGCTCAATCGACCAGCGATTACACAATTAGTACCAGCGCATCGGGCGCATTCAACGTTTTCGCCGACGGGACCTTCTTTGATACCGCCGACCTCTCCAACACGCTTGCAGGCCTGCGATTCGGTGTGTCTGTACCGGGAGTCACCTTTGATGCACCTTCGGCTTCTCACCGGTGCTGTTCTACGGTGGTGTCGGCGAGTTCGCGGGTACCAGCAGGACGACTGTCTGCGAGTGGGCATTACCAGCCGGCAACACGACGGGCCACTTGGTTATCAATGGCACGCGCATGAACATTCTTTTAATATTACGAACAAAGTCATAGTGGCATTTTGGAAACTTTGACCTTAGCAGGTAAGCCTATATGAAATTAGCGTGGACACTGAAGCTTCGTGCCATTGCTATATGGCATTGACATATGCGAAACCCTTCACTTCCCCCCGGGCTCGTTGTTATTGTTTTGATATTGATTGATAGTAGATGTGAAGAGTGAGTTGAGTAGGTAGAGAAGGATTAAAGCACTTTCTATATTGGCTAAGCGGAGCTGTGCGAGGTATGAAATTATAAAGGGGTTCTCATCTACAACGTAGATTCCCACTACAGCCCACAAGCACAGTAAATCAGCAGCACAAATTGGCATAGCAAACATAATTCCTTCAAACATAAATCCGTAATGATGGTCATGGATTTACGTATTTAATCAACACAAAATCGGCCAGTTCTCACACCCAGACAACAAACGTACTCCTTTCCGGAGCCTTGGGCTGTACGCTTCTTTGGAAACGTTCGTAGCTCGAGTTGTGTCACTCTGTTGCAGTTGTGCCCGCGGCAAAGCGTGCAAGACTTGTTGTTCCTTCAAGAGCACGACCCACAGCCCCAATGTCAAACGGCCATCCCACAAGTCCGATATTCAGAATCGTCCCCGTCCTAATCTCCTCGGCACGAGTTTTGAGCTCGTCCACATCCCAGTTGCACCATACAAACTTTCCCTTGAGGAAGTTGGCCTCCTGGCTAGCGAGCCACACGTTGAAGCTCGCCGGAAGGGAAACTAAAAAACAAAGCCTGTCAGTTTGACCATCGTTAAAGTCTAGGAAATGACCAAATCAAGGCAAGGTTCAGGGAGGGAGCAGTACTCTGCCGCCATCGCACCTTCATCGACAGGGACGCCCGCAAAGCTTGCAGCGCCGTCGCCGTAGCTGAGGCTCAGCTCGGAGAGCACGACCCCCGGGTGGACGTGTACGACGCGCACGGTTGGATTCGAAAGCATGAGTGTTTCCCACAGGCGAGACGCTGCGGCCTTGGCGACCGATGAAACGGAAAACAAGTCCAGGGGGTTCCAATGCACGGCCCAGGAGCTGATGTTGATGACGACAGCGCCTCCGCCGTTCGTCGAGTGGTGTTGCGCAAACGCTTGTGCGAGCCACAGCGCAGCCGCGACTCCGGCGTGGACGAACTCGAGGTAAATCGCACCGTCGACCAGGGCCACGGATTCCTTGGGACCCATAGTGGCCGCGCTGCTGACGAGCGTGTCGACCTTGTGACCATTAGAACAGAACTGGGCAAATGCAGCGTCGACGTCGGCCTTCTTAGTCACATCAGCCGGGACAGCAAAGACTTCGACTCCAGGGTAGTGCTCCTCGATGAAGGTCTTGTTGTCGATCAGCGGCTGGAGACGACGGCCCAGGATGGCAATACGGGAGGCGCCCGCCTGAGCAAAATGGCGTGCCGTCTCACCACCGATACCCCCAACACCGCCGCCAGTTATGAGGACCGACTTTCCCTTGGCCGAGAGCTCGGGGCGGGTCGGGAATGTGGCTGGCTGAGCTTTGTTGTGCCACTGCTTAGTGAAGGACGGGAAAGGCGGAATATTGGACATGGTGAAAGCAATCTGGTATTTGGTGGGGAGCGAGCACTGAGCACTGCGGTGCCTTTATAGCTGAGAGCATGTCCCACGCATACAGGGCGGGTAAAAGTTGCTCGTTCATAGGCCTGGCTTTGCGCGGGCTGGTCCCGCTACAATTTGTTCCGCTTCTCGATTTTGAATTCCAAAATGTTCCGGGGTGTGTAAGTGTGCCCGAGATTCCGATGACAAGTCAAGCAGTCCCGTGACATGAGAAATGGGCGACGTGTTCCGAACAGATGAGGGTGGTGTGTTGAGATGCCAAAGATGCAACAAGCCGTTTGACCAGCGTGAGTGAGTGGCTGACTGAGTGAGTGAGTGAATGGCGGAATGAGTGAGTGAGTCAGTGAGTGAGAACAAGCGAGTGTAAGAATGAAAGTAAGTGCTAGAGCTAGGGCAGGGAATGGTTTAGAGGAAATTGGACCTGATTTTACGTTTTAGGGTCAACACCAGCCTCAGGACTTAGAAATTTTTACCTCTTCACCCATCCTCATCTATATGGCTCTTAGTAAATCACATACAGACCAAGAGGAAAAAAATTCCAATGACTGCCCAGTCTCAGGTCTATTGAAAAATAAGTCACTGTGGCACAGCAGCTGTGTTACACAAGATAGAAACCATGGATTGCCGATGGTGGATCGTCACACAGACATACCAGCTGGGTGAGAGTCAACAGCCCTTATAATGGACCAACATAATCTGCTGGTTGTGGCACAGCAGCTATGTTACACAAAGAGTTATACAATAAGTGAAATCTTTATGTGCTCATGGATCGTCACACAAGCAAGCGACCTGGGTGTGAGTTGCGCCAAATAATAGCTCTCATAATGGACCAACATAATTTGGTGGTTGTAGCACAGCAACTGTGCTATAAAGAGCCACAATGGGAGGCGAAGCTTAATATTGACCTGATAATTTCAATGTGATATTCTGTTGGTTCACTTTTAGCTCTGACTGTCAAAAGATTTTTGACAAGGAGGATTATTGGCTTTCATTAACCACATCCATTCACGGTCGCAGGTCTGGCCGCCGCCTTGGCCACTTAGCCAGCCACCCAGCGCCGCGGCCAGCTGCTCTCCTCCTCTATCTGTAGAGCTCGGTGTAGTAGCCGTCGACTGCACCAAGTCACCCCCTGCAACAACCCAGTTACGATCCGCTGCGCTGTTCGCACATTGTCTGTGCCGCGAACGCAATCCCAGGCACCTATGTCGACCTCGCCTGTAACTCGACCCTGCCACCACTGAGGCCGCCACGGTTATGCTCGAACATTTGGCCGCTGCCACCGCCGACGCTCTGATCGCTGATGTCGTGCCGCCCGGCCTGCTGCACCTGTTGCCGCCGACACCTTTGATCTCGTCCGTGCCGCCGCAGCCCTCGAGCGCACCGTGCGCACCGCCATCCTGTCGCCGGCGCCATGACCGCTGTGCACCCTCGACTCGCCCGAGCTCGCCGCCCTCGGAAACTATGCTGCCGCCGACGCCCTCGACAAACGCGCCCGCACCGACCATCCTACCGTGATTGCCGGCCCTCTCCCCGCTCACCTGCGCGACAAACTGGCACTAGTCGTCGGCGACTTCAGCGACGGCTTTACTGTCCGCTACATATGCGAGAACACCGGCGGACTCACACCCACACTCAGATCGACGACTCACAGCGCACCATCGACGAATGCTGCTCTGCATCAGCCATCTGCACAATCACCGACTCTCAAAACTCCACCTTTTCCTGGATCACTGCCATTACCTACGGTGTCGAAATGGTCGCCGAGGGCAGACAAAACGTTTACAAAGTCCAGGGCGGCTACAAGCTGCTCGGCAAGCCTGTCGACGCTCCCAACTGTATTGAGTGGATCCCTGCCCGTCGCACACAACGCCCGCCGTCTGTTCCCCTCGCTCTGTGACCGCGATGACATCCCCAGCTGCCTTCTCCCAAACCAGCGCTCTGATCCCTCGCACCTCGATCCAAACTCCACCATTGTCTACGACCCGGCTCTGACCGCCCGGCCCCCGCCGCCTTTGCCTACTTTCCCATCCCGGAAATCGTGTCCTTTGAGACATTCACGAGAGGCGCGCCAACCTCAAAGACACGTAATCCTGGGAGGACCTCACCGCCACTCCGGGAATCATCCGTGGCTGGCACAACAAGCCACTTTCCAGACTCCTCCGCCCCCTCCACGCCGTTCTCGACAACGGCTTCCTCAACGCCACCGCCGCCTGCACCGCCTGGGCCGCCGTTCGAGACCCAGCTTCTCCACAGGACTTTGGTCCCCGCTGTACGCCGCCTCCAGTCTCGGTGCCTCTTCTCCTGCACACCACCTCGCCTCCGCGCCTGGACTACGCCGATATTCCCGCGGCCCACGTCGAGTTAGCCAACGCCGTCCTGCGCGACATCACAGCCTCTTTCGTCGCTCGGCCCCGCTGAATCATCGCGCAGACTGGCGGCTTCCCAGCCCCTTCATCTTCGCCACTTCTTAGGGGCCTTCTCGACTGGGCCGCCCTCGTCGCCGGAATTCCGGCGACAGAGTTCGACGGCCTGAACCAGAACGGCTTCAGTGACCTCGCCTTCGTCAATATGGCCCTGTCTGAGCTGGAGCTGTTTGATTTCGAGAACACCTGTCCGTAACGTGATGCACGACTCAGGGCTAAAAAAAAAGGCTATGCGATTGCTTCTCACTAACTGTATGGCGATCAAGGCATTCCTTTTTTCCAGCACAACCCACCTACTGACTTGTCTTTTTGTCTTTCTGGGACACGTTACTTAGTCCCTTGCACAGACTAGAGATACTTTGCTTTTCTCTGACTTCATCTCGACCCGGTTTCCTCGCGTCCGCTTTCAACTTCTCCCTCATTAGCCACTCCCTGCAGTCCGCCGTGCCTTCCCACCGCCAGGATCACTTGCTGATCTACGAGGACACTGCGTTCAAGATTGTCGATGCTCCGTCCACGTCCGCATTGGCGGTGACAGAGTGGTCAGCTTTGAGCCATTTTGCATGTTCCACCCTCTCATGCACGGCGCATGCGGAATCTGCGGTTTTTTAACGCCACTATCGCTGACCAACGCTGCGTTCTATGCAATCTTCGCTTTGGCCGAGACCATTGGCTTTCGGCACCTGCTCCGCACGCGTTCTTTGAACGTTCCGTTCGCCATGTCCGCAAGCGCCGTCTTGGTCACCGTCCATTCCGCTGCCACTTTGAACCACTTGGAGATGCTGTGGTTCGCAAAGCCCGCGTCCGTTTCCAGCCGCAGCCACTTGCAATCCCTGGTGGTCATGCTTGCCTCGACCGCCCGACGACCGGCCTTTCCGTGGCGCGCGGCTGTCCTCGGCCTCGTCGGCGGCGCCCTGCTCCTCGCCCTCCCCAACCTCACTCCGCAGCGCTTCGCTTCTATCTCCCGTGCTGACATCCTCGACGTGACCGCCAGGCTCCAGCACGCCCTGAACCTGACCCACATGGACCCACCGCACCCCGACGTCGAGGTCGACTCCAAGCCCTCCTGGTACACAAGGGCTTCCCTCGGCGCCGGCGAGGTGGTCGAGAAGGGCTACATCTACGACGCGGGACTTGCGGCCACCGACGTGCCCGGTCGGCTATACGGCGAGCCGTTCTTCGCCACCCCGCGGTGGCGCGTGCGTACCATCCTGCTGGACGCAGCCCCGAAGGCGGGGGAGACGGGGAAGACCGAGAGCGAGGCCCGCACCGCCGACAGGCTCCGCCAGCGTGCCGAGCACGTCGACGCGCGGTGGGACCGGCACGGGCGGCTGCAGTCGTTCGTGCACGCTGTGGCCGACGACGTCGCCGGCGCGTGGGTCGAGGAGGAGGACGCCGTGGCGATCGCCATCGCCTTCCTGACCGCCGCCCAGACCGACTTTTTCGCCGGCGGCGACGCGACGGCCGCCCTGACGGCGGCGGCGGCGGCGGCGGAGGCGGCCGGCACCGATGGACCACCGGTGGGCGGCGTCTTCAGCAGCGGGCTGGGGCTGTCCAGGGACGACGCCGTGGTGCGCAAGACCTTGTCCCTCGATCTTCAGAGTCGACGCGACTGGGTCGTGACGGTCGCCGACGGCCGCTACGCCGGCCTCCTGCCCCTGGACGCCGAGGTGCATCACCACATCAGGGTCTCGAACAACACGGTGGCGGAGTGGAGCTCCGGGCTTCGGCTGTCCGACGCGTACCAGCACGAAGCAGCCGCGGGCCGCGTTGTGCCCCAGCTGTTGGGCACGGTGGCGATCGCGCTCACGACCGTGGGCGCACTCGTGGCCCTGGGCACGTTCCTAATGCAGACGGCGTCGCAGCGGTTTCACTGGCGCGCCTTCTGGACCGTGTTTGGCCTGGACCTGGCCGCCGGCGTGCTGAGCGAGGTCAACGGGAGGTCGCAATTCCTCATCAACGCCTCCCCCACGGCGCCCCTGACCGACCAGGTCCTCCGCAAGGTCGTGGGAGCGGCGACCACGTCCGTCGGCACCGCGCTCGTGGCAGGGTCCTGCGTCGCCGTCACTTCGCCGCCGTTCGCCTTCGTCCGCCGCACTCCCTGGTCGTCCTCGTCCTCGTCCTCGTCGCCCCCATCGCTCCTCTCCCGCCTCGCCACCGTCCTCCTCGCGGCCACCTTCCTTTCGGGCCTAACCCTCCTGGCTACCGTGATCCACTTCACGTTCCTCATCCCGACGTACGTCGAGAGCGTGCCCCCCATCTACACTATGCTCGCCAACGAGGACTCCGCGGCCGTGACGGCGGTCGTCTTCGTTCTCCGTTCAGTCCCATCGACGGCCGTCGTCGGCTGCGTGTTCCAGCTCATCACCCACTGGACGCTGGGGTGGCGGCCGCGCCACCTCCTCGCCGCCGCCGCCACCGCCGCGCTGAGCTCCCTTACCGATATTGCCGCCACCGAGGACGGCCGGCGCGTGGTCTCGACGCACCTGCACGCGGTGTTCGTCGTCGTCGTCAAGGACGTGGTGCTGTACCTGTGCTACGGCTTCGTGTTCAGGCACGTGATCGGTGACCTAAGGGGGAGCGTCGCGACGCTCCAGGCGATGGGCGTGGTCTCTGCGCTCATGCTCTGGTGGGGTTGGAGCGGCGAGACGCAGTTGAAGGTCGTGTCGCCCGCAGCGTTGCTCGCGCTCGTGGCCTTTGAGGTTGCCAGTCCCGTGCTTATCCTGGCGCTGTATCCGGTCGACTTGGCGGAGGTCGATGACGCAAAGAAAGACCAGTGATTGCTCGCATAG
>JADGKE010003277.1:0-14614 GCA_026954515.1 Cladochytrium tenue
CCCCCCCCCGGTGGCTATCGATTCCGCTTCTCACGCGTCCCACGTCCAGAGTTTCTAGATCAGTTGTTCCACGATGGCCACATGTACCTCAACTTCGACACGAGCTACGACAAGGAGCACCAACCACTTGAAGACTTTCAGCTCCACCGCATGGTTGTTGGCGTAAGTAAGTCTCTTATTTTTGATTCATATGACTCTTCTGTAGGTGATTGGCATAGGTCATTGCGCAGAGTATGAACTCTTGAACGAGGTGCCAAGGCGATTTCAACAGATCGTACAACGAGTAAGTTTACTTTGCACTGTTATAATAGCATGCATGAATGTTTGCTTTATATAGTACCCATCTACTCTTGTGAGCACCTGTTTGGTGTTTGAACCATCACCCCAACAAGCCATCGACGATATTCGTGGATTAAAGATTGTGCCGAACGAGGGCCATCTTTCACTTAACCTTTCAAACATCATCAATACATTTGCCAGCGATCTTCTAGTGGCCTTTGCATCTATGGTAGGATTAATATTTTTTCTTTTGGCACTCGTAACATACCCTTACAGGCCTTTCAAATCGAACGTAGGCCGCTAATTGCCGGCCCGTCTCTGAACGCCGCGGTGCAGTATGCTCCAAGCGCCATTCAAACCAGTTCAAGTTCGGTGTCGACGCCCATTTCCCAACCACCACCGATCTACGGCCAGTACTCACAGCCAACGCCATCCGATCCGGGAAATTCGTTCGGGACGCTCGGGTCGTTGCTGACGAATGATAGAAACAAGAAGAGAACGCCGGCGCGCGCCCAGAAGTTGATTGGTGACGTTTTACTTATGGCGGGGCGACTTGATCTGGCTATGTCCACATACCTTTCCGCTCTCGACATACTTAAACAGACCGCCGACTTCAATTGGCACGGAGCCATACTCGAGTCGTATTACTCGGCACTAGCATTGACTCTACTCAACAAAGTTGGACTTGGGGTACGTGTATCACGTGCATCGCATTCCAAAAAACAAAAAGTTTTTCTTACTTGGGCCCCTAATTTCAAACAGCCCAAGGCCCACACAGTTACGCTCTCTGGGAATACCGATCGTCCTACCCAGGTTATGTGGTACCCTCCAACGTTGACGTCCGTCCTCGGATCCTCTTCCTCAGCCCTATCTGCCGGCCCACTCCGGGCATTCCTATGCGACCTGCCCGACAGGTATCGCGAGATTATAAGCCTATACGATCGCGGAAGCGCTGCAGGGCCGACGGCGCCAGGGTTCTGCCCCCTGCTTGCGCCGCAGGCCAGCATGCGGATGGCGTGGCTGCTTGTCGGGATGTGGAAGCACCGTTTCGACGGCACGGTGACCAACGGCGCCGGCATCCTCATGCTGCCTCCAGACCGACCGGGCCACGGCGCGCCGGGTGTCGCAGCCGCCGCGGGCACGCTGGGCAGCAACGAGTATGGACCTGGCGGTGGCCCGGGCTCGGGTGCCTCGGGTGGAGGTACTGGCGGCGCCGCCGCAGCAGCAGATGGCGAGCGGATCGTGTTGAACGGAGGGGCGGGAGTGTCGCGCCTCGACGTGGCGTCCTGGGTGTCGCGTGCGCGCGCTAGCCCTTACTTTGACCACCTGAGCCTTCCGGACCAGGTCGGCCTGTTGGCCCTCATGGCGGCCGCCTGCGGTACGGCCGGGCTGAGGCGCAAGCACGCGCTGTTCCTGCGTATCATCTGTCGCCTGGTGGCCGGCAGCCTCCGTCCGATACCACCCCCGGCGCCGCCGCGAGGAGCCTCCGCTGCCGGCGGAGCGAGCGCGCCCGGCCCACTGGAGATGTGGCGCAGCGCGCTGTCGACGGCGTCACTGGCGTCGCTGGCATCCGAAGAGGACGGCGAAGGCGAGGACGGGACGGCGGCTGTCTCAAGGGAGATGCAGCTGCTGACTGAGTCGAGTTCGCCCACGGGCCGAGCAGACACCCGGCCGAAGGGCAGGGAGACGAACGGCGCGTTGGAATGTTTGAAGCGCGTCTGCGACGTGCTGGGCGTCTCTTGGAAGCGTGAGTCTCTGCCAACTTATTTCTCTGCCGAAATCTTTCATCCGCCCAAATCAAGAAGCCGATTTGCTCAACTGCATTTGATATAGAAAATCGCCATGCATCGTCAAATAGCAAAAGCTGGTCGGACGACGAGGACGAATTCCTTGACGAGTTCGAAGAAGAGGGCGATATTGACAGCGCTCTAAGTGGAAATATTCAAAATGGAGGGAAACGCGCGGCATCTCAGAGGATCCGCTTTGGTTGGCCGGGCCTTCAGGTCGACGCGCTAAAGGAGTGCGTCATTGTCTGCCAGGCCGTTGATGGTATGTTGTTTTTCCCTACACCTTCTTTACCCTGGCGGAGAGATGGTTCTGAGATGGTTCATTTGCCCATCTACTCAGTGTGCTATTTTTTTTTTTTCACTCACGGACTTCCCTCTACCACGCCCTCTTTGACCTACAGACCATTCCAACACAATATACTTTCTCTCGTTGCTGCTCCGACGTATGCGACGGCACCTTTCACGCCAAGAGCAGCAAGATCTTGGGCACACTCTGCAGGCGGTCGTCCTCCGTACAAGCGCCATTGTCGGTAGCTCGCTTCCGCCAAGCGCGGCAGGGACCGACCCGCGGAACGCCGCGCCACGCGCCACCGACATTAACGGCGTAGGTCCGGACTTGCCTGTTTTGCTCCGCGCTCCTGGGGGAGTTAATGGCCTGCCGGTGTTGCGCCGTGTGGATGTTGTCCGGTCAGTTAGGACACTCTTACCCAGCATATGCACTTCTGATATTTCCATTTTGACTGTCTGATTCTTTCAAACGGTTGCTCGGGTGGCATAAAAGCCCTTCGAATAGGAGAATGGTCTCTCGGCACGCGGCCTCGGAGCTCAGCTCGCCGTCTGGAGCACTTCCGACCGCGGTGCGTCGTTTGTTTATTGTGGATCAAGCGGGACCGGCAAGTGCGGCTCGCCCAAGTCGGAAAGCGCATGGAAACGTCTCGATTGTGTCAGGTGACGATATGTACTTTGACGTCGTGCTGGCGAATCCTTGCGCTTTTGACCTTGAAGTTCAAACGATTGAGATCGTGTGAGTTTTCGACAATGTGGAGTCGTTGTGATGTACTGATTGTACTGACTTTTGCGTGTCTTCTTTACAGGACAACCGGGGTGCCTTTTGTTGCTTCGCCAGCGTCCGCCATTGTACTCGCCGAGACGCGATGCTTTCCACTTCGACTCACAGGAAAGGCTACGTTGCCTGAAGGTGACGATGTCGCCGCCGCAGCGACCGCCACGCTGCTGGTACACGGCTGTCGCGTCCGGCTCTTTGGCGGTTGCGTGGAGCAGGACCTTTTCCCGGTTCAGGCAGCGGTCGAGGACCCCAGAAGAAAGGATTCCCTGACAAAGGACGGCCGTAGGAAACCGCAGCGCGAGAGCGAGCGTCTCGGCAAGCCGCCACACCCACTTCCCCCACGTGGTAGTGGGAAGGAACGGTGTGTGATTTTGAAGATATCTTAGACACTAATGTGACTGCTGTTCCAGAAACTGGTCGATTCCGGTCAAGGTTGTCCCTCCGCAACCCCTTCTCCAGCCCGTCGACGGCGTTCAAAACCTGCCTCTGGGCTCTCTCATGGTTTTCGAGGAGGAGCGGTAAAGTTTCCTGGCCGACCCCGCACTTCTCCAACTGAACATGAACTATCCAGTACAAGCTTTACAATTGAGCTGGAGAATGCCGGTACTGCGCCCGCCAACCACATTCTCGTGTCTTTTAAAGAACGTGCGTCACCCGACGCTCCTGCGCCGCCTCCCGCCTCCGACTCCTTCTCGGAGACGCCCGAGGATATGTTCGAGCGGGACGTGCTGGGACGCTACACTGCCGCATTCGTCCTCGCGGAACCCGGCGCTGGGGCTGGCGGGCGGGCTCTCGGCTTTCCCATCTCACCGTATCCTGGGCGCCCGACAAAGCTTGACGAGATAGTGGTACAAGGCGGCCGTCTGTCCCTCCGTGTCAACTGCTTTGGAAAGCGCTGGTGGTGAGTTTAGATCGGTTGGCGGTGCGGTATACCGACGCTGATTCTTGCCTCAACTAGCAATGGATGCGATATTGTCGTCGAGTACGGCCATGTTCCGGAATCCATCATGCCGGAAAACACGGAGGCGCATGCTGACGGTGCCTTTTTCACACGGCAACTAGTCATTCCCATAGTGATGACTGTTCAGAAAGCACTCGAGGTTTTGAACCTGAGCGTTTTGTCACTGCCCCCACTTCCCTTCTTGACGAAGGGTACAACCATCTCCGACCAAAAAATAGCCACAAAATCTCCGCCAGGACCCGTGTTGAAGGATGCCAGCCGAGCTCTGTCGGTGGCCGACATGATAGCAGAGGCCGGTGCGACGCCTGGGCTGCTGGCGGAGACGGACGGCGTGGGCTCAAACCTGGCAACAGCAGAATATGCAGCTGGACTAGATGGAAATGACTGGTGCCTCCTAACGTTTGATGTGCGCAACTCATGGAACTTGCCGTTCGAGGTGACGTTCAGATCCTACGGCGATTCCAACGGTACATTCAAAGGATGTGTGTTTGCTTTTGTGTAACGTCTCTATCCAGGAGACGATGCTAATACCACCCTCGCGACGCTTCTGCAAGCTAACATGACCAAAAGGTACAGTATGTCCTCCATCGACCAAAATAAACCCACCTCTTTTGATCAGGATCATCCTTCCAGTCAGACGGTTGGAGCTGCCAACCTCACTGACGGTGCAGCCGATCCCCATGCCGCGAGACAGACAGGTCGTGCAAAGCCGGCTGCGGCGACCTGAGAACGCCGAGGCCGACCAACAGCGGCGCCTCGCGTTCTGGTTACGTGAGGCGCTCTTTGGCGGGATGGCGCGCTCGCTCTCGGACGAGGGCGGCGATGATGTCATCACGGCGTCCTGGCTCCTCGCGCACGGGTTGCGGCGCGGCGCGGGCCTGTTTGGCGAGGCGGAGCGGCTACGCGTGCAGGAGCGGGAGCAGCGCGACGACGAAAGGCAGCGAGCGTGGGCTGCCGGCCGCGCGGCGGCGGCGTGGAGTGGCGGACGAGTCGACGCGGCGTGGGCGGCCGGGCGCGGGCGAGCTGGCGGACTGACGGCCGCGTTGCGCGACGCGCTGCGCCTCGAGTCGGCCGCAGCGCCGGCAGAGCTTGCGGCGACGCGCCTGCTGGACGAGGAGCTGGCTAGCGAGCTGATGGCCGAGTCAGTGACGGCCGAGGTGAGGGTGCGCGCGCTGGCGGCGAAGAAAAGCGGAGGCGCGGCAGACACGGGCGCAGCTGAAGATAAAGACGGCATCTTGGAGCCGGTCGGGCCGTCACGTTGGAAGGTGCGCGCGGGCCAAGTGGTCCAGCTCGAGTGGATCTTACGGAACAGGACAGGCGAGTGTGGTTGTTCGGTTTCCATCCTACCCCACCTCCCTCCCCCCATCACCCGCTCCCTGCTGAACTTGGCGTTGTTACAGACGAACCCATCCATGCGTGTTTCCGGATGGAACCTGTGCAACAGCTGCACACGGGGCTGCACCGTGATCTCACAGCTGCACCGCCTTCGGTCGACGGCGAGAGCGTCGGCGGGCTTCGCGGCGTGTTCGAAAGTGCGCGGCGCTCGCGCGAAACGGACGGTGGAGCCGACCTGGAGCGACGGCAGCAAACGGCGAACTCGCCGGTGCAGCAAATGCTGGCGGCGGCGGCGGCCGACACCCAGCAGTACGCCGGGCCGGTATTGCACGCAGGCACGCTGTCGACTGCGTTAAAGCCGCTGCCGCCACGCCATCCGGCGGTCGACGGCAGTGGCGGCGCCGGCGAAGCGGGAGAGGAGGCCGTGACGCACGCGGTGCGGCTGTGCTTCCCGTGGCGCGGCACGTTCCGCGTGGCGGCACACCTCGAAGAAGTCGGGTGGGCGGTGCGGCCAGAAGGCGGCGTGGCTGGCGAAGTCGCCGGAGGTAGTGGCGGATGGCAGGCGGCGGCAGAGGCGGCGGAGCGGCGGCGCGGTGCGTGGTGGCGCGGCAAGGCGGACGCGCCGCGCGACTGGGTGCGCGAAGGGTGGGTGGCGCCACGCCGGCTGCATGCGGCGGGCGGAGTGCGGTGGCTCCAGGCGGCGGCGTCGGCGGACGGTGGTGAGGAGAAGGGGACGGGCACCGGCGGCGGAGGCGGCATCGTAGTGGTCGAAGTAGAGTGAGAGTGCTTGCTGGCATCGTGATCAACCGGTCAACCCCGCTCCTTCACTCCATCCAAACCACCCCACCGCCGCCCCTTCCCCATTCCGAGCCACTGGAGCAGGTTGTATCAAGATTTTGACTGAACAAGCGAGCTATTGATTCTTTGCGACGACCCTTGGCCATTGGAAGAAAAGGACCCAACCTCTTCCTCCTTTCCTCCTCTCCTTCTGCGTAATCACATCCCTTATTAACCATACATCCGATTCCGTTCGTCTCCGCACACAGTAAAACACATGGCGCACTTTCCCTCGCGCTGTGCTGATGATACAGCCGCTCCTTAGCTTCAGCGGCCGCCGCCTGGCGTTCGCTGTAGCATCAGCCAGTAATTATCGGAATGCGGTTCTTGCAGCGACTCCCTGCATTCCTCCAACGCTACCGAAAGGCCGCTGGCGGGGTCCTCCGTGATCTTCACTCCAACACCAGTGTTGACCCTGACCTTACTGCTAAATAGTCCGTCGTGTTATTGAAAACGGCTCCGTTGTGCTCTGTCAGATGTCACTGTCATCAAGAATTGCAGCCCTCAAGACCCAAAGAGGATACTGAGTTGAAATGCAAAATATCGGGTAAGTTGGCCCGACTTATTGACGACAGACAGCGACCGAGGAAGTAGATATGAAAAAGTGAGCAGAGTGGGATTTGAACCCACGCCTACGAATAGACTGGAGCCTAAATCCAGCGCCTTAGACCACTCGGCCATCTGCCCATATGACAGAGTAATTTTTACAACTATAAAATACATATTATATACATTTTGAGACACTCGCTCCTTAAGGGCAAACATTCCTCCGAAAAAGCACTGTCGCACAGACCGCCGCCACACGTGGCAATACTACCAACTCATCGTAGACATGCGCTTCTCCAGTCTCCTCGCCGCCATCGTGACCGTCGCTGCCACCGCCGTGGGTGGTGCTCGCGCGGTGCCTGCACCGCTGCCCGGCGGTTCGTCGTCTTCCACCACCGTTAGCTCCGATGCTTCGACCGGCGCCTGCAATGGCCGCGTCGAGTACTGCTCGCGCATCTACAGCAACGTCACCCAGGTTGCCGCCCACGACAGTGCTTTCGTCGGTATTTTGCCCACAGAGAACCAGTTCGTCTCCGTTACCAAGCAGCTCGACCTCGGCGTACGCTTCCTGCAGGCACAGACCCACCTCGACTCGTCTGGTGTGCTGTCCATGTGTCACACCTCGTGCATTGAGCTTAACGCTGGCACCCTCAAGGCTTACCTGACCACAATCAAGACCTGGCTTGACGCGAACACCAACGAGGTTCTGACGCTGCTGCTGGTTAACGGCGACTTTCTTTCGCCCACTGTGTTTGCTACCGCTTTCGAAGCTGCTGGCCTGAACTCGTATGCCTACGCCCCTTCGGGAACTTTGGCACTGTCAGAGTGGCCCACGCTGCAAGCTCTGATCAACGCTGGAAAGCGCCTGGTCGTGTTTTTGGATTACGATGCGAACACGTCCGAGGTCGCCTACCTTCTGCCTGAATTCACCTACTTTTTTGAAACGCCATATGATGTGACATCTACCTCTGCCTTTGCCGCTTGCGCCATCGATCGCCCGTCCGGCGCCTCCGCTTCGGGCCGCATGTACATCGTCAACCACTTCCTCGATGTCGACATCCTCAGCATTTTGATCCCCGACTCCATCGCCGCGTCCACGACCAACAGTGAGAGCAGCATCCTGGCCCAGGCGCAGGTGTGCGAGGGCCTCTACGGTCGCGCACCAAAAGCCGTACTATTGGACTACATCAGCCAAGGAAAGCCGTTCGCTGCCGAGCTAGCCATGAACCACCTTTCGTGAAGAGTATTCCTACGAGCTTACAATTCACACGCTAATTTTCCCATCCCCCACCCTGTCTTTCTTTTACTGTCCATTTTCTCTTCTTCGTGATGAAGCACCAGAGATTAGAGCCTACGTTTGCCACTACATTGAGCCTCTTCTTGAACAGAACCTCTTGAATAACAGACTGGTCCACGCCACCCTCTCCACAAAACCCGAGCTGTACCTCTTTTGCCCCTTTGGCCCGTAAGAATAAAAAAGATCACATCTTTGTAAATGACATGAATTGGTTCGCCCGACTGCTGTATTGGGAAGGAGGTAACGTCTGGAGCGGGGTGGTCGGCCGGCTTCGACAGCGACTCATTATTTTGAATTTGCGCAAGCCATTGGCTCGGTGTATTCTGAACTGAGTGAGTTCGACACAGCTACCCGATATGGCTGCCCCCCCCCCCACTCCGCCTTAGGAAAATGTGGATATTCACTCTGCCAAATTGTTTTGGCGGACATCATTCATTGGGGCCACCTATCGACGCAGGCACCTGTGCTATCCGAGCATCAGACTCAATTCTTCTGAACCATTATAGTACTCATACGTCGATAGCTGTACCTGGCAGGCTACGAGGAAAAGATATCAACCGAAGTTGAAAAAAATTGATTTTGCACAGAGTGGGATTCGAACCCACGCCATTTTCATGACCGCAACTTGAGTGCGGCGCCTTAGACCAACTCGGCCATCTGTGCTGTTGTCGGTAACATTGTATAGTATATCTGATTTTTTAATATTTGGCTGCTCGCGTTTGGTAAGAATGGGCGTCTGCCCTTTTGTGCTTCCTTCCACCCTCCTCTCCCTGTCTCCTCCCTAGTGCATTTCGATCTGACTTCGTGAAGTCGATACTTGAAATTCGCTCACCATGAACAAAGTGGATCCGAAAGGCAAAGAACGCACCGAAGCACCTGACTGCATTGCTTCAGACCAAAAAACCACAATTTTTTTTTTCACAAGGACGCGGAAACATAGTTCCTCAAATCGCGCCTGTGCTCGCTTCCAATCCGCTGCCATCTAGGTTGGAGCTCTCCCGTGTCGTCGTACTTCTGACGAACCGCGACGGAGCCAGCATATTTGGGGCAGCTATCGGGCCAAGACTTCCCCTTGCCGCGGCCGACTTCTCCATTAAGAACGACGATGGAGTGCTTGACCAGCGGTTTTTCTCCTCATCGAAGTCATCCCCGACTTCGTCAGCAACTCCGTCGTCCCTGGCTTGATCCACCAGCGCAGCAATACCAGACGGCGCATAGAGGTTGAGCACAAGTATAACCGAGCGAAAATTGTCAATTAGCCCGCTGAATCCGACGTTGCCAGCCGGGAGCGCGCCAGCTCGGCCGCTCGGGTCCGTCGACGTGATCATAAGGTACACGTCGATGGCTAGGACAAACAGCAACCGTGTTGCATCGGAGTATACTAGCACTCGATACAGCGTGGCGCGTTGCGCGGCCGGGCTGCTTGTGCTGTGGTGGACACCGCTGGCTCCTGATGGAGACGTGGCTGCGATGGCTGCGACGGCGGCGCGCGTGTGCGCCAGCAGGCGACTCAGTGATACTGCTGTGCCGAAAAAAAGAACTAAACTCATCACAACATCCATTAAGAATGTAACCAACTTTGTCGCGAACCCGGGTGTTCCCGAAGTCGTGTAGCCGCCAGTTGGAGTGTTGGAAGCGCCACAGGCCAAAGCAGTCACAACAGCGACGGTAGAGGCCAAGTGCATAGAAAGGAGAATCCACATCGTGACGCGGAATATGCCGGCACCTTGAAGGAAAAAGACAAACAGCCGGCGTTCATAGAGGTGGTACAGCAGAACGAGGGAGATGCCTCGCATCCCGTAGATCAGAAAATACCGGGTCCAGGCAGGAAGCCAGAACACATAGTAGTAAACGATGGTAATAGAAGACTTCGCCACGAGTAGCAGGCATGAAGCGAGGCAGATCAAATTAAACGAAGAGCGGCTGACTAAACACTTGCGAGAGACGTACGCCAGCAGCGTTGACGTCAACGCCAGGACGCCGTAGGTCTGTGCGAGATCTGGGTTCATTAACGATGACAATTTTTTTTATATTGCTAGATATTTGATGGAATTTGACGCTAAGCGTGTGGACATCACACCAAGAAAGGTTTCCATAAGGACAACGGCATTGCAAACAAACGGCTTTTCCACGTTCTGACCCGGTCGGAAATATGCCGGATTTATTGTTAGATAGAGAGTTGTTAAGCCGCCAAACCTCGAAGATATTTACAACTAGTGGCGGGCTGTGTGTCCTACAACCCAGAGCAAAAGAGCCTCAAAGTTGGGGGCGCCGAATGTTGGAAAAGAAGCTCTAAAGGCTTGGCAACCCCGACAGCAAATAAGTAGGGGTCGAGCTGCCCGAACCCAGCCCAGACGCGGTGGTCCCCTCGCCAACAAAAGTACCGCCCCTGCCTTGGAGGCGCCTCAGCTGCCGCGCGTGTCGAGCTTCGTTCAACCGACGTGGGTGTTCACACCTGCCCCGAGCCCCCTCGTCCCGCCGGCAGGAATGCCGTACCCGACCAGATCCCGCCCCGTCCAATGACCGCGCTGCTCGTGGCGCCACCGCCATCGACGCCACCTGCGCTGCCTGTCCCACCCACCTCTTCCGTGTCCATCAGCGCCGCGATCCCAGACGGCAGGTACAGATTCAGCACCAGCACGGCGGCGCGCGCAGTGTCAACGACGTTGATGAATCCAACGTTGCCGTCTGGCAGTGCGCCCGAGCGTCCGCTCGGGTCAGTCGACGTCACCATTAGGTATATATCGATGCCCTGGATAAACAGGAACCGCGCCGCGTCCGAGAATAGCAGCACGCGGTACAGCGTCGCGCGTTGCGCCAGAGGGCTGCCATGATCGCTGCTGCGACCGGCCTTGCCGGTACCGGCGGACACGACGCGCGCGTGCGCGAGCAGCCGCCCGAGCGACACCACCGTGCCGCAGAACACGACGAACCCGATCACGCTGTCGAGCAGGTAAACCAGCACCTTGGTGGCGAAGGCTGGGGTGCCGGCGACTGTATAGCGGCCCTGCGGCGTGTTGAAGGCTGTCAGGCCGTGCGCAACGACAAGGGCGACGGTCGCGGCAACGTACGCGGCCAGCAGCGAGCGCATCACGGCCCGGAAGGCTGCAACGCCAGTAAGGAAGAAGACCGACAGCCGCAGCTCGTAGAGGTAGTAGGTGAGGATAAGCGACACGCCCCGCGGGATGAAGATGGCGGTGAACAGCGTCCACGCTGGTAACCATAGCACCCAGTTGTACGTGACGATCACGGCTACTTTCACGGCCAGGAACACACAGGACGCCAAGCAGGTCAAGTTGAAGGCGGAGCGGCTGGCAATGCACTTGCGCGTAACGTAGGCGAGCAGTCCCGCCACCAACGGTAGCATCGCCGCGTTCTGCGCTTGGTCAGCGTTCATTGTCCGTGAGCGTTTCAGTGGGAATTTATTTCCGGAGTGATTCCAGATTGAGGTGCTGACATTTACATCAAAAGTAGGACCACGGCGGCAGGGGGAAGTTTAAAACCCTAGAGGACAAAAATGTGGATGGTTGGTGTTGCGGCTATTGGCAGCCATGGGAAAAGGCGATAACGAGATGTTTGGGTGTTCATTGGCGAGAGCTTGTGATGAACATCAAACACAATGGTTCATCCTGTGTGGGTGAACCCAGGGAACCAACTGCACCTGGAACGAAAGGGTAAGGCGTTTCATATGGATCGCAAAGTGGTGTGTCAGAATACATCGTACTTTTGGTTCCCTCACTCCGCCCCTGTTCCTACTGCTACTGCTGCTGCTACTTCCATTCGTGCCTCTCGTCCTAAGATTCGGTCCATCAACCTGCAATGGCGAACATCGGCCCTCAAACAGTTTGGCAGAGGGAAAACGATTTGATGCCTCCGCCGGTCAAGCACGGGAACGACTCCGCTTGGGCGGTGTCTCCGGCGTCTTCATCTGGGCCACGGCGACCACAGCGGCAACAGTGCCGCCATCGAGCAGAAGCGCCTAGGGTATCGTTGCGGCGACTGTGTTGTTTTGCCGGCGAAACGCAATCAAACAGCCACAAATGTATTGTAAAAGATGGACGTGTCTGTTACTTGGACGGGACCCAGGATCGCCCCGAAGGTCCAGTCTGCGCAAAGAGAGAAGGCGAACTTGTAGGAAACCAGGACGACGTAACAGAAAGTTACACAACAGACTTGAGGGGATTACGAGGGTTTATTCAAGTAAAACTGGAGGGTGGGGCGAAGTCGATGGAAGTTCTTCCCCGCACTGTTGGACTGAGATGAAATTGGGACAGAAATGATAGCAGGGACCCATGGCGCACCTGGCGCACACCGTGCCAGATTGTCGGAGGTTAGCTGCGATAGGGGGGTGGCTTCCGTCATTCTCGGGAAAGCGAAGTTCATGGGTCTTCAACAGAGAGGGATGAGAAATAGGGAAGAGGGATGAAAAGATTATTAAGTAGGATTAAGGTGAAGCTCGAGGACGTAAATGTACGGGGTATTTGCATGGAAGGCAAATGCAGAAAGTTTGCATGAGTTATAATACTATATATATACTAAATAAAATTGTCCCCTCATATGGGCAGATGGCCGAGTTGGTCTAAGGCGCTGGACTAAGGCTCCAGTCTATTCGTAGGCGTGGGTTCGAATCCCACTCTGCTCACATATTTTTATTTTTACTCGCACCTCGTTGGCAGTACTGCTGATGGCCTTTACTCCCTCCACCCCCGTTGGTCTACTATTTTTTTTTATCAGCATGCTGCCTTGGACACACCCCCCACACACATAGACACACAAGGCAGGGCGCAGGCTGGTCGATCGAGCTGGCGCAGGTTCGGATTTTCTTGGCACGGATCGAATTTGTGTCTACCTTCGGCTTGTATCGCGAGGGCCTTCCGAGCGACGGTCGAGGTTGACGCGACTACTTCCGCCGCCGTAGATGAGGCAGAGCTATTGCGTCGGCCGCTTCGGCGAGGTGCAGGGCACGGCGAGGACTGCCGCCGGGCTGTCGATGGACAGACAATCTTAATCAAGGGGACTACGAAGGTGGTATGGGCAGCGGGGATGGCATGGACTGGTCTGAGGGGGGAGGCTGGAATGATCGAATTGCTTCTCGAAGGCAGGTCGGGTTGAGATGGGGGTATGGGGGAGCAGCCCACCTCCAAAGCGCTTATGTCATGCCGTCCTCTTTGACGAGCTCGGGAGGGCCGAGGACTCGGCAAGAACATGCTCCCTACGAAAGTTCCTCCTCTGGCGTGGCGCCCGGAACAAAAGGCCTAGGAAGAGATCGAGCGTTGTTTTTGTTTTTGTTATGATACTTTGTTCGTCTTCCCTCGCCAGATCTTCCGGATTACCCTTTCACTCTCTTATCTTCTTTTACTCTTTTTTCGTCATTAGAGACCGTGTTGTTGCTTTAAATGGAATAGGACATGACCATCGTCTTTTTGAAACCTATGCGAATATTTTCTTTGCAGGCTTTTTCACCAACTCGTCCAAAATTTCCAACACAAGTTATTTGTTTGTAGTTGTTTTCAACCACAATGCCATATGCAAATTGCTCTATTAGATACAGCAGCGAACCGTCTATAGGTCCCTTGAGGCAAAACAAGCCTATTTGAAGACGGCCAAGCATCTTTGTTGCAAGGGCAAGACCTGTAGTTCTGCCGTGTGCGCATAACTGTAAAACTCAAACTTCTGAGAAAAAGTGAAACTCAATGACGATTTTGGTCCCTGGCTGGGCTACACAAGGCCCGGAAGTCTTGGCATTCAACATCAGACGACTCAGAAACTGACACAATAAGACACAGGCACACAAAAGATAAACTGATTGACAGACGGACAGACCAGACCGGCAAGCGGGCCGGGGGGCAAGGCGGTGTGTGTCTCCGCAAGTCTTGGCGCGCCACCCTGCCTCCGAGTCCGACGCCGCCTCAGCCGCGTCCACTCAGGCGCTCGAGTATAAAGCGAATCCCTCCTATTGACTAGCGCTCTACGCCCCTGAAGCAAGAGGCCCTCTCTCTCTGCACTCCTCCAACTATGCACCCCCCCTCACACACGCGTGGCGCCACCGCGCACCAAGTTCGCCGTCGCCGCCCCACCGCCCTCTTCCGCCTAGCCGTCGCCGCCGCTGCCCTGGCTTCCGTCGCCGTCCTTGCCGTCTCAGGCCCTAACGCCGGGCCGGTAGCCGGCGCCCTCGCTGCCCCGGTCCCGCATCGGCATGGTCGTGGTCCGCCACCAGGTGGCCAAGATGGCCAAGGTGGCCCAGGTGGCCAGGGCGGCCCGCCTCCAGGTGGCCGGGGTGGCCCGCCTCCGGGTGGCAGGGGCGGAGGCGGAGGGCCTGGTGGCATGCGCTTCCGAAGCAGTGGTAAGGGTTTGAAGTGGCTTACCGTTAACATCCCCCTCCCCCCCCCCCCCCCCCACAAACCCCCCCCCCCCCCCCAGACCCAAGGAAAAAAATCGCGAAATGCAGAGAGCCACAGCCCCCTGCGGACGAGCCGACCGGCGCAGGCAGCGCGCAAGCCGCGACC
>JADGKE010003278.1:0-14575 GCA_026954515.1 Cladochytrium tenue
CACCACGACAGCTGAAGACCGACCTGAGCGTTGCCTTTGCCGTCCCTTCTGTCGGCCCTCGATCCCACGCCGACGACGAATTCAGCTACCCGCTCGCAACCTCGTCGAAAAAATATGATAATGGCCGCATCTCAGTCATTTTAGCAGCACTCTTTTTGAATTTCAACAAACTAAATAAAACGTAGGACGAATGGATGCGTAGGTTATGGTGCAGGTGGGGCAGACTTTAAGCAAGAAAGACTTGTATTGCATGATCGGAAGGGATAATAAAAACGGCGGCGACACGTACAAAGAGCGAGAGTGTGCAAAAGCAAGTGACGCAGGCGGTGCCGCGGCCGTCAGGCAGCCGGGTCTCCTGGCACTGGAAGGCATAGCCGTTTTCCGCTCGATCTCGTCGCACCGGCAGGGCGCATCACGCGTCTAAGAAATGTTCCTAATCGACCGCTTCTTCACTCTTGACCACTCCATGCTGCCGCCCTTTGTCCACCGCGGGACCTTCTGCTCCAATGCTGTGGCGCCGGCGGCGCCTTACTTAGTGGGCAGCCGGTGGTCAACACGCCTATCGCCATGTAGTACTTTAACTAGGCGTGCAGCCCGGCAGGCAAGGGACTTCACTCGAGCGCCTTCAGGCCCACATCATCCTCACGGTCTTGGTCGAAAGTAGGGGGTTTCAAGCCGAGACCAAGCATCTGATGATTCTTTGTTCATGCAGCATTGGGCGATAGGCCAGGTGCTTGGCAGAGGCTTGGTGCGGCCGCCAATATGGTATCGGTCATTAAGTTACTGAACGATGAAAATATTAATCACTTTTCAGGCTCTGCTCTTGAAGCTGGATGTCGATCCTGATAATCTTCCCCTTGAAATGAGGGCTGGCATGAGCTGGGTTGAAATGGAGACACCGCGACGTTGTTGGTGGGCCTTGTACATGAGCGAATGAGGTTGGTTATATCACGATCGAGTGGACAGTCGCCTTTAAGCACCACAACACAGCACATACGATCTAGGTGAAGCTGCTGGAGCGAGTTATAGAGTCCTTGAGTCTCAACCGCCTATCGGGGTCAGAGGTTGCTACTACTCAATCACTCTTTGCAGTGACAGAGTCATGTTGTTTTTATTTTTTTGCAACTATGCGTGATGAGAATGATCATGGGCTGCCCTAAGCGCAATCCCTAGCATGGCACTAATCTTCCCACTTGATGACCATCCTGCCATGCGAACGCCCCGACATCTGTCGTTCCCACATTGTCCCAAAAGCTTGCATCGTGGGCGCGTACGGCTGCCCGTTGTTGTCCGGGTCAAGCACAACTCGCAGATTGCCGTGAGTCATCAGATCCAACAGCTCTCGTAGACCAGCCGTCGTGCCTACGTTGACGTGCCAATTGTAGGAGGGGTAGCCAAAGTTGCTCCAGAACTTGCGTGAGATCACGCGTGCTACAAACACGATCATGCCAGTGAACGACGGGTCAGTCTGCCAGCGTTTGAATTGGTCAGCGTTCAAACCCTGAATAAGGAGGGGGGGGGACTACTACGCACTTGAGTGTCATCCATTACAATCGACACAAACTCGCCTCCAGACGGCTTGAGCACACGAGACGCCTTGTTCCATGCTTGTAGGCCTTCGATACAGTCGTAAATAACATCAAAGTTCTGGCCCGCCAGCACCTCGCCCCAGTCCTCGCCGGCTCGGTGATTGATCACCACGGTGGCCCCAAGCGACTTGCAGAGCTCTGCTTGGCTGGACGTGGTCGCAATCTCACTACACTGCGCCACAGCCTTGGCCAGTTGCAGCGCGATCTGGCCGGTGCTCGTCGACCCGCCCAGGACCAGGATCTTGCGCGGATGTCACGTTAGCACGCCGGTCGCTGCCTGTCCCACGATGGCCTGGTAGGTGGTGCAGCCCGGCGTGGGGAGTGCCGCAGCGTCGCAAAAGTCGATGCTGTCTGGCAGATGCTCTGCATCCTTGGGATCAATGATGATGTGCTCGGCAAACGTGCCTCGTCCTTTGCCGACAGGCACGATGGCGACGATGCGATCGCCCACCTTGAACGATGACCTTGGTCGGATGTTAATGTCTGGGCCGCTGTTGCTAGACGGGACGTCACTGTTGCTGTTGCCGCCATCGTCGTTGACGGCTTCGACCACACCCGCAACGTCGCGGCCAATGATCGACGGGAGGACGATGCTGAAGATTTTGCGCGCACCGCCACGGCCCAGGAAGGCATCGCCGTGGTTGAGCGCAGAGGCCTTGACGCGCACAAGCAGGTGGCCGGGCGGCAGCTGCTCTGCGGTTGGTGCGGGAACGTCGGTGGCGAGCTGGACGGCGTCGACGCCTCGGCTGTATCCGACCTGATGGAAGGCACGCATTGTGTCTTTGATGTGCGAAATTCCAACACAGTGGCTTGGATGAATTGAATCTGAGCGCGTGTCACGCCAAGGGGCCGTAAAATGCAAGGTCACGAGGATTGGCTTCACCGCCAAGTGACGGACGCGTTGCAGCAGCAATACGGGGCAAACATGAATTGGTGATATTGGATTAAGTGACTGTTATGACACACATTCTGGTTGCTCAAGAACTCCCCTTACCGCTCCCCTCCTGATGCCACCTTCAACTTCCTCAATCATTACACAAGGACTATCTATGTGGTATGTCAATGGCGGCATCTTCCAGGTCTCCACGGTGCCCGACACGTGCCGCGTCAGGGACTGCGTCATACGCAACCACGCCGACATCGTCGGCCCACTAGGCAGCATTGAACGCCTCCGCTACAACCTTGACCGCGGCCTGCCGACTCAAGTGTGGCCGCGGCTCCTGAAGTCCCGTCTATGGCCCCGTCCCGAACGGTCGCTCGCACCCGCCCGACCGCCGCAACGGCTACCGGTGATGCCATTACCCCATCACAATACCGCCCTCCGCTCTATCTTGGTTGGGAACGCTTGGCGGATGCCCGGCTCATTGCAACAGTGTGGCAGTAGCTTTGTCTTCACTGATGAAGTATGAGGTAGCAGGGTTTGGCCTCAGGTCCGGTATCTGATGTGGTATCGATCCTGTCAATCAAGTAAGATACTGAGTGCCTTGAAGCTCTCGGGTAGGATGCTCTTTTACAACCAATCCAAGCCAAACGAATCGAAGGAAGTCTCTGCAAGCGACGGGTGCCATGGGGCGTATCTCTCAGCACAGTGAGTTCACAGCTTTGTTTTTGCCGTCTTTAACGCGCCCTTAAGTTAGGGACATGAGCGAGAAGCGCTGCGTGGACGGTTTGGCAGGTGTGTCGCCGACCCACTGAGCTCCCCAAGCTGGGTTTAGGACGTCTATTTTTGCCAAAGCATTTACCGCTCACAGGAGCGCACTTGGCCGAATATTGCGCGGCGACTGGTTTGCAGGACGTGACCGTGAAAACCGGCTCGTGCCCGGTACGTCGATCGTGGCCTATCCGCCGCCTCCCTGGCTCGCGAAATTTACTTCCACCGAATCAAAGATTGGATGGAACGGGCCGATCGGTTAACTATACTGGTTCGACCTTCGCGGCGTATTTGTCGGCCTCAAGCCGTTCATGACTGCCGCTATGGGCATCACCCAAGAGGATTACGAGCGCTTGGTGGAAGCCGGAGAATATGCAGGTTGGCGACCTCACCCCTCATCCTCTGCCGAATCCCTTCCCCCTACTCACCCCTTCCCGTCCACATATTTTCACCAAAGAGCAGCCTGGCAGTGTCTCACGCTCACAATCCGTTCTCTGTCGGATCGACGAACTTCATCCACATGAATATCACCGTCGTGACTGCTCGGGCGCATGAAAAATTGTGACCTCATGCGTTAGCTACAACTTAGGTGTTGCTAAATAAAAAAATCAGTGTTTGGTCTATTGTGCCAGTTCGTGGCGATGGCGGTGGAACTTTTGCTTGCAGCTTGTCAAAGTGAAAGAGAGAACACTTTTGGTAGGCAGGGTGTAGGGCAGTCAGGGGGGGTTAGGGCAAGCTATGAAGATGTCAGGTGTTGTTTTCCCCACCCGCAACTTGTCAACCTATTGTATTTCATCGGTGGCTTAGCCTCCCATCCATCCACCACCGCCAGCACCAGCAGCAGCACCTGCAGCGCCGGCCATGAGCCTCGCCGACCCGTCCCTCCCGGCCGAGGTTCTCGACATGATCCTGATGTGGCTGCACCCTCACCAGGTGTACGCACTGCGGCGACTTTCGCGCGCCTTATTCGACTCCGTGGGTTCGATCTGCGCTGGTGTATCATTCGCCTCGAGGAGCCTGAGAAACCTGGAGGCCAACCGAAGCTTTGCAAGGTGGAGATCCGTAAGCTGGAGAGAAGGTCAGTTTTTTATTAATTTCCAGAGAGTAAGCCGAGCCTGTTCTGACACCCCGGAATGCTTCAGCTCAATATATGAATGTTAAAGTCGATTTTGGACGGCTCCCACTGTCGTACATGATCGCGTTATTCATGAACGAAGGTTGCTCTTTGCAAACTTATATGGACTTCTTTGGCGATTTCCAAGATCCATTTTTGACTACTCTTTATGACGAGTTTCCCTGGATTTCGCTAGACGAGCCGACTACTGCCAAGTTGGCAGACAGGGTCGCGGACGCGTTGGAAAATATCTTAATTGAGAGTCCAGACCGTTTCAGGTCGTTTGGGGAGAAGCCTGGTATATGGTTGTACTTGATCACCAAAGTCGGACGGACGGAATTGACTCGCGTGGCAGTCGAGCGGGCCGCAGACGAGTTCAATCCGGCTGAGCTTCAGGACACACTCAACTTGGCTCTTATCGACGCCTTACATAGTGCCAATCAAGCTATGGTCGACTGTATCTTCGCCAAAATTGAGGTCCAACCCCAAGAGGTAGTCTTCGCATGTGTCGCCTCCCAGCCAGACCTAAACTTTGCCCGGTCATTCCTCAGCTCGTATGCTGAAAAGTTTGGCGAGGCTCCGACCAACTACCTGTCAGAAGCGGTCCTTTTCGCGGCTCATTGTGGCCACTGCGACGTTGCTGAGCATTTACTGACGCTCCACAGCGACCTGAGAACTCTAAACCTCGCACTTGCATACGCAATAAGGGAAGAGCATATGGCTGTGTGCCAACTTCTATTGTCAGCAGGTGCTGATCCATTACATGATCACGCATGGCCGCTGAAGAGCGCATTCATCGACAAAAGCGCGGAGGTGGTCGAGCTTCTTCTCCGTGATCTGCGCGTGAAGCGGGCTCTTGAAGCTGATGGCACCCTAAGGACACGCCTTATCCAAGCCGCAGCAAGAAGCGGCGTGGCAGTTCTGCGCCCATTTTTCGAGCTTGGTGTTGCGCATTTAGAAGACGCTGCGATGCTCTATGCGTCCCCCGATACCGATATCGGTCATGAAGGAAAAGCCGAGCTGCTGAGATTTGTCTCGCAAAGGGACATTCACGTGTTGTACGCATTAGTCCTGGGCATCGACTATCGGAGGGTTCTTTCACACACGGTGGACATAAACGCGCATCAGCAGCCAAAAGAGCCGGCAAAATCTCCCGACAGTGCACCCATTCCACAAGAAGCCAACAACATTCCGCCAGAAGCTATCGACAGCACATCCGTATGGGCCGGTCGAGGATTTGCTATTGATTGTGTCTTGACAGCCACAGTGATTGTGTTTGTCTCCCTTGTTTTCTTCTCAATGCAATCCCTCTGGCTGGTCTTCCCGTTCTTCGTCTTTTGAGAAACATGGTTCACACACTCCATTCAAGCCAGTCTCATGCTTCCATCATCATACCCCTTCCAATCCAAACCCGTCCAAACCCATCCTCATCACATCCTCCATCCTGCCAGTCTTCAGTACTCAGTTTCGGCACATTTGCGCATTGACTTGACATCCCGCTCCCAAAAACCCGTCCCTCATAATCAACATCATGACAGTGGAAGGCTGAAGTCGAGGTGGGGTGAGGAGGGGATTTTTAACACATGGCGAAGAAGAAGGGCGCGCTGGATCTCAATCTTGGCAATTTGCAAACCAAGGGCTCCGCCGCGTACACCATCGTGCGGCGCACGCGCTGCATCCCACAAGAGACGCTCGTAAAAATGTAGTATCCTGAGCGGCTCGACAACAGCGACTTCACACACTTCTTCGTGGCCGAGGTCGTTGAGGGCGGGACGGCGACGCTCAGTTTGTGCAGAGCTGCGACGTTGGAGGAGATGAAAAAAGTGGAAGGCGACCTCGAGGTCAAACTCAAAGGCATGAACTTCATCAGCGGCGGAGCCAAGATTCAGTTGGAAAACACCGACGCGATCAAAAAGGAGTGACTCTCGATCTCGTATAGCGGCGTGCTGGCCATCCCGGTCGCAACTTTGGAGGACGCACTCCGTGTCGCGAGGGAGATGCCGGCCATGCTCAAAACCCAAATGAACACGCTGTCATGCAAGCTTCTACCGGTGTGTCTGCTCGGCAACGCATACAGCTGCCAGATCAAGTACTTGGACTCGGACCTGCTCAAGCAAGCAAGCGACGCACCCCGTATCGACGTTACTCTAAATAATTTCACGATGATTGCGCCGCAGATTTAGAACATGATAAATGCAGTGGATGGAGTCGTGATGCACGCCAACTTATCGTTTCGCAGCTGCTGCCAGAGATCGAATACGAGATCCAAATGAGCATCCTCACATGGCACAAAGTGCTGGAGCACATCCACGGCCGTGGTGACGACAAAGGCACCACCTTCGCTTTCAAGAAATAGGAGGCAGTTTTGAACGTTTAAAGTCATGGCGGTATTCAGTGCTCTGGAGGGGCACTCTGATACGGTGAATTCAGTCGCATTCAGATAGCCGCACTCTCGGGTCAGGTTCAGACGACAAAACAATTAAGCTGTGGGAAGTGGCAACTGGACGTCTACTGCGGACTCTGGAGGGGCACTCTACCACAGTGCGGTCAGTGGTGCTCAGAAGTGGCGACAGGGCAGCTGCTGCACACTCTGACGGGGCACTCTGATTCGGTGCTGTCAGTGGCATTTCGCAACGATACTCGCACTCTTGCACCAGGGTCGTTGGACAAACCATAAAACTGTGGGAGACAGCGACAGGGCGGCCGCTACGGACTATAGAGAGGCACTCTGGTGGGGTGCCTTCGGTCGCATTCAGCAGTGATAGCGGCACTTTCGCGTCAGCTTCATGGGACAAAACAATCAAGCTGTGGGAGTTGGCGACAGGGCGGCTGCTGCAGACTCTGGTGGGACACTCTGGTTTGGTGTGGTCAGCGTGGCCACCACCCGAACAGTGCGAAATGCCCAGCGGGCCGGCTATGATCGCCAGCGATGTAGGGGCTCGACGTGGCACCCGGCACTACTTTTTGGCCGCACCGGGCGACTAGCCTGATGATTAAGGACGAGAAGCTGCAGAAAAGCTGCCGCTCGGCGACATTCCGGCACCTGGATCCAGACACTTGACCAACCACAAGGTGTGTCGGAAAAATCTCCGTGTAGCGTCGCGCCCCTCAGACGGAGAGTTATGACGCACCCCCTCCAAGCAGGACTTTGTGCACACTGATGTCGCGTCCTTCTTTGACGGTCAATCCGGCGATGGCGACACCGAGTTACCCTCGGTCGCACAACAGGGCTGGAAGTCCTTTGTCGTTCAACTTCACTTTCGCTACAACCCGGACGTATGTGGCATTTTTCTGAACGCCGAAGAGGGTGGTATTGTCGTACGCGATACGATATCGCGTCTGGCTTGATTCCTTTCCTCGTTCTTACCCCTTTCCCACACATGTTTGCAGTTGTATTTTTTAAGCCTGTGGGTCTCACCTGTATATTTTCTATTGCGCGCGCAAACACGATGATGATGACAAGACTCGGAAGAAGCAAGCGGGAGGAACATGCATGCAAGGCGAACCAGTCGCCTAACTGAAATTTTACTTCCACGGTCTGCGCCACCAAGGTCGCCGTGGGCCAGCAGCTGCTGCGAGAACAACACTTGCGATCATTTTAGAGTCGCTTTCTTGACCGGCTGTGCGTTCTCGTAACGCGCTGTTGCTTGATTGCCCACTCAGAAATTTCTCCAAATCTCGGATCAGAGCCCAGTCCTGGTCTTCCTCCCATCTCGCGCAAGAAGCCGAATCGCTAGCCAGCTTCCCCTCCAAATCCTTCATCGGCTTTCACCGCTTGGTAGACCGCCACCTGCGCTCGCCCACATCTGCTGCTGATCGACAAAGGTGTGTTGTATGCTTGCTCTTGTTTGCTGTGTTGGAAGTGAATCCAGCTCTGCAGGTGTACAGCTTTTGGCATAGCGGAAAAATCCGCCAACATGCTGATGTGGATCAACGGATCTGATGCTCACTTTGATTTTACGCCTTCCCAGATCCAAGTGCTCCCCTACCAAAGGTGTCGATTATTGGCATCGGCCAAACCACGCCTGCGCTACCAAAGCACGCTATCGTGTTCGTATGATATTATCATATCGTGCCGCAAGCATTTGATCCTTGTCTTTCTGTCCACCAATTCCATTAGCCACACAACCTGATACCTTTTATTTAGACCTATTACGTTCACTGATCCTGAGACAAATACCTTGAGAAGTCGCTATGTTAAAGCGCTTGCCAATAGCAATTTCGAAGACTTTCGGAAAATCGTGGCCAAAGAAATTGGATGCATCGAGAGCCACATAAAAAGCATGACATACAGGGACACTCTGGAAGACAACGTGGAATTCGAACTCAGTGATGTGATTATGGATAAAGTTTTAGCTGAGACGCCCCGCCTTCTGGTCAACTTTAATGAGGTTTTTTACACTGCGTACTCTCCTGGACTTTATTTAAATTTTTTCAAGACTGTCAAGCTTTCAGAAAATGACTCGAGCAAAACTGCACATGGTAGGCTGTTGCATTAGTGTCACACCTGACAGTTGCACGTTTAAGGCCCACGTGCAATGTGGCAGGCGTGTCTGTTTCAAAATTGGATATGTAAACAAAACAAAGCAATTCATAATATCTTCGTAAGGTAGAGTTCATCCACTGTACTTTCCCTCCGATAACAGAAGTTTCATAGCTATCGTGTGGCATCAGACAGTAATATGGCCAAGCAACTGTCAAAGGAGCTTGAACTTAAGGATGATCATAGTCACGTTTTTTGGGGTATTGATGCTCTCGATGGCAGAGCACATGTGCTACGCTGCATTGCACTTTCACGAGCACTGCAAAGACTCTGTCACTATAGAGCAACGACATTTACGTCCAACTCTAGCTTTTGAGGTGGCGAGCTTCACAAAGGAACGGCTGCTTTACTGGATTGAGGCGCTCAGCCTCCTGTCAAAAGCCTCCCACGCACTTTCTGTCGCAAACACTCTTAAGCGGCTCGACCCACCTTCAGCACCAGATTCAAATACAGCTCAGGAGCTTTTCCGGGACCTTAAGCGTCTTGTACAGCGTTTTGTAGCGCCGTTGAGCATGTCTGCTCTACAAGTTTATGCAACAGCTATACCATTTTCTCCAGAGCAGACTGAAGTTTACAAGCACTACTTGCCACGTTTACCAACAGAGATTCCTGCGCCAGACTTGATTATTCCGAGAGAAAAGCTGTGGCCTGCTGTTCTCAATATCCTTGAGGGCCATACTCATTATATCTATGCAGTTGCAAGCCCTGATTGCCGATGGATTGTGTCTGGGTCGTGGGACAAGACTGTAAGGGTGTGGGACGCAGCAACAGGTGTGCAGCAGTCGGTGCTGGAGGGCCACACTGATTATGTCGAAGCAGTTGCAGTCAGCCGCGATGGCCAATGGATTGTGTCTGGGTCGTGGGACAGGACTGTGAGGGTGTGAGACGCAGCGACAGGTGTGCAGCAGTCTGTGCTTGAGGGCCATACTGATTCGGTCGAAGCAGTCGAAATCAGCCGCGATGGCCGATGGATTGTGTCTGCGTCCAAGGACAAGATTGTGAGGGTGTGGGATGCAGCAACTGGTGTGCAGCAGTCCGTGCTTGAGGACCATACTGCTATTGTAAATGCAGTTGCAGTTAGCCCTGATGGCCGATGGATTGTGTCTGGCTCAAATGACAATACTGTAAGGGTTTGGGATGCTGCGACGGGTGTGCAGCAGTCTGTGCTTGAGGGCTATACTGATTGGGTTAACGCAGTTGCAGTCAGCCCGGATGGTCGATGGATTGTGTCTGGGTCGAGGGACGATACTGTCAGGGTGTGGGATGCAGCGACAGGCGTGCAGCAGCCTGTGCTCAAGGGCCATACTAATTGGGTCAGAGCAATTACAGTCAGCCCTGATGGCCAATGGATTGTGGCTGGGTCAGGTGAAGGGACTGTGAGGGTGTGGAATGCATCAACAGGTGTGCAGCAGTGGGTGCTTGAGGGCCACTCAAATTATGTCAATGCAGTTGCAGTCAGCCCAGATGGCCGATGGATTGTGTCTGGGTCAGATGACAAGACTGTGAGGGTGTGGGATGCAGCAACAGGTGTGCAGCAGACTGTGATAGAGGGCCATACTTATATTGTCACGGCACTTGCAGTCAGTGCCGACAACCAAATTATGAAATCAACAGATTACTCAGGTGTCTCGATTCACTGGAACATGTCGACGTGGACCAAGTTGGACAACAACATCACAAGCGGCTCTCTCTCACTTGATGAGCCACAATGGTTGATTCAGCGGCGCGCCAGCCTTCCACCAAGAAGAACTGGGCTTCTTCCCTCTTTTCGGCCCACTCATGGCTGCTTATATTTCAGCCAAGAATATTTTGCTGGTTCAGACAAATTGGTGGTCATGATCAAGTTTCGGGATCAGCCGGTGGACTAATTCTGGCAGTTATTTTTTCTCGTCATTTCTTTTTTTTACCTCCACCTGCTCGTCCCCCACTACTATCTTTTTTTTCTATTGTTCTCGTAGTCAAAAAAAACGCGTTGAAGTTTAAGGGCTTTTGACACTGGAGAGCTACCAGCACAGCTATGCCAAAAAATCACTTTTATAATATAGAGACAGACTCATTGCAGTCAGTTGACCACATTGCACCTTGTAAGTGATCCGTACGCACCCTGAATGGGATGCATACAGGCCCCTTACACCGTATGTGTACACATACCATCGCTATCCCTTGGAATGGTGGAACATACTATTCATATAAGCTCTTCGCTCTTAACTGACAATATACCTCACTCACTAAAAACAAACGCTTTGCACGCAACAACAAGACATAAGCGAAAAAAATATCAAAGCGACTTTCTTCGTCACTGGGTCGAGAGTCGTCCAGAATTCTGACACGCTGCTTGATGCATTTAATGCGGGACATCAAATTGCGTGAGTTTATCGACACCGCACTTCACTGTACAGCGCCCGTTGTGCGGCCAAATGGACGTGAACGCACAAGCGTGCCTGGGTTGGATGTTTGAAGAAGGCTCAAAGCGACAGCAGCGCTTTTTTATGGTATCTCAAGGCAGCCGAGCAAAGAAGCCGCTTCGGTCAGGTTTGTCTCGGCTTCATGTACGAAGAAGGGCGCGGCACCGCTCAAAGCGACGAGAAAGCGGTTCACTGGTTTAGGTTGTCAGGCGAAGGGGAAACTCTCGTGCTCAATCCTGCCTCGGTCGCATGTACGAAGATGGCCGAGGAGTCCAGAAGAGCGAGGTTGAGGCTGCTGCTTGGATCGATAAAGCGGCAGAAAACGGGCTCGATTCGGCACAATACCAAGTTGGCGTTATGTACCTGAAGGTGAGGGCGTGCTGGAAAATGCCCCACTTGCCGCATCTTGGATCACAAAGGCTGCCGAGCAGGGGCACGTGTCGGCACAGAATCGACTTGGGTTGCTCTTCAGCCGCGGCCAAGGCGTTCCTCGAGACTTCACTAAGAGCGCACATTGGTTCCGAAAGGCCGCGGAAAAAGGAAACATGCACGCGCAATACAACCTGAGCGGGCAGCTGCTGGAGGGCCGCGGCGTCCCGCAGGACGAAAGCGAAGCCGTCATGTGGGAGGCAAAATCTTCAGACCAAGGGGATGCCGACGCGTGGCCAAGGTGTCAGGCAGAGCGAGAAGGACGCGGCCCTCTGGCTAGAAAAAGCGGCGTTCAACGGGCTCGCCGCGGCCCAATCTGCCCTCGCGTTCATTTACTTGACAGGAAAGGGTGTGACAAAGGATGTTGAGATGGCCTAGGTTCTGGCCTTAAAGTGCTGGGGCACGGCGACGGCGACGGGGTAGTCTTCATTGGAAAGGCGTACCTAAGCGGGCGTGATGTGACGATAAGCGACTCGGAAGCCTTGACGTGGTTTCGCAAAGCAGAGGGGAATGTGGATGGCAGCTCGCAGTCGGCCCTGCCTGCACTTAGTTTGGGTGGGGGCTGCGCGATCCAGCCTCCGCCCGCGATGTGACGACTGTCAGCCCCTTCGGATTTGCATTTTGGCCGGCTGAGCAAACTGCCTCGGGTGGCGTGAAGGATGCGTTTCGTAAACGCCAACTTGGATGGGAATGAACACTCAAACGCTCGTATACACAGCTACATACACAGTGTGTATGTTTTCATGTATGTCTGTGTGTGGGGAGGGGAGGGAGTCCAACTCCACGCTGTTTCTAGTGGTTTACTAATTGGATAGCAATAGGCTGCTAATTGAGACAGATTAGGTCGCTAATCAGGTTCCTAATTAAATATTGTTATAGACATTATGGGTCACAGCAAAAGAAATCCCGACATACACCTATAAATAACCAACAGTGGCCCCCCCTCGCTCCGTCAAATCTCTACCATGGATTGCGGAATCGGCGCGCGTCTGGGCCGCTTGTGCCCGTTGGGCGTCTGCGCGATGAGCAGCTTGTTCCGGTTGACAGCGTCGGCGAACCGTAGGAGCATGGCTGAGAACGCATCCTCGAGCTCGACCAACTCCGCCATCCACGACGGGCGAACTGTTAGGCCGCTCTGGAGAGACCGGAAGTCAAAATTCGTAGCCTAGAGTATATGGAGCAGGGTGAGTGTGTGAAGCAGAGGCCCTAAATTGGTTTAACCACCGCCCCCGGCGCCCATAAACACACACAAAAGTATTTTACAATCACCTTCTCCACAAAATACAAAAGGACTACTGCACCACCTCCTCCCTCTCCCTCTGTTTACCGAACCTGTTTGATCGACAGTGTCACTCTTCGAAGTGGTGCGACCATTGCCCACGCTAAAATGCCAGCAAGAGCGAATGAGAACGTCGTAAACAGCACGACGAAGATGATACTGTTGCGTGTGGTTGCAACGAGGGAGCCAAGCAAGTCGCTAGCGGGAACCGCCAGAATGAGAACCAAAGACAGCTTCGTGGCGTCGTCGATGATCCAGCTGGTGCTGCAATACACCGTGTCGCCGGCAAACGAGAAGCTCAACCGCTGCGAAGTGCGGTCTGCGATCAGCCCGAACGAGGTCGTGTTGTTGGCCGAGCCGGAAGAGTACAGCAAAAGCAGCTGCGCCGACGCCGCCGACAGCTTCCCGTTCGGGTTGCCGACGGCCGGGAACTGCATCGGCCATACCACCGACGTGTTTGGTGCCGACGACGCCATCACCACCCCGGTGTGGCCGTCGACGAGCGCCAGGATCGCGTTCGGCGTCGTCGCGATCTGCCGCAGGAACGCGTCCAGCGAGCTCGCCGTCAGTGTGACGTGCACCGCGTCGTAGGGCCTGTCCGGGCTTCTCTGCGCCGGCGCAAATCCCGCCCAGACTGGCAGCCCGTAGGGGATTGCGTACGTCTGCATGCTCGGCATCGCCGTCGGCGCCAGCCAGTATGGCCGCATGCTGGGCGGCTGGGCTTGTATGCCGCCGGGGATTGCTAAGAATTCGGCGCTTGGGTCCACGGGTGCAATCTGGCCATTGTTGTCGACCCCGTTGATAAGTGCAACCTGGCCGCGAGTAGGTTCAGAAGGCGCGTACAGTCAAAAGTTTTTTTTTTTGGATTCCGACCCCTCCCCCTCTTACCCAAATGGATCCGTTGACGGACTGGTCCTGGTATTGGATCTGGCCGGCAGAAGTTACGAGCCCAATCAAAGCCTGATGTCCGTCGCCACCGGGAAAAAAATACATCCCCGAGTACCACGTGGTTTGCCGGCGGTAGAGCTTCGTCAAGCTGATAAAAATGAGAGTGGCAAACTGGGTCAGTTGCGCGACGAGCGAACGAAGAACTCGACTGTGGCGAGGAGGAGGAACTGCGACACTCACATGTCCATGCGGCTTAGCCAGCTGTACGGCTCCCCTGCAGCCACAAAGCTGAAGGGTCAGTTATTAAAACGCCGAATATAGTCCTGTGAGGGGGCGATCTAGTTCGCAATCTCCTTACCTGATCATAACAGGGTCACTTGCGATTTCGACGGTGAAGTTAACGGCTGAGTTGAAGACTGCCTTGACCGTCGAGCTGGCGCTCTGGAGTAGCGCCTCCAGATAGATCGATGGGGGGAAATATCCGATGTGTCAGTCAGCCGGAATCTGTGTCGCTCTCCTCTCACCAAATCCATTGCGCTCGCGATATCCAGGGCCGTCGCTTGAGATGTCGATATTGACATATAAGCGGTTATTCCGCCGTGTGTGTGTGTGTGTGTGAGAGAGAGAGAGAGGAGAGAGAGCGCGCGCGCGCGCGCGTGTGTGTGTGTGTGTGTGTG
>JADGKE010003279.1:0-14523 GCA_026954515.1 Cladochytrium tenue
CCCTCACACCCACACCATCCAGACCCTTTTAATCCCGCCCCGGCACTCGTCGCTTTTTAACTTCGCGCTACCCACGCCTGCCTGAAACCCCGGCCTCCTGGCACAGACATCATGGCAACAGTCGCGCTCGCGCTTACCGCACTGGCGCTGTACCGGTACCTCCGCTCAGCGAAGGCGCCCGAAACCGCATTGGTAGCCGCTGCCTTCCCACGGGACCTGCAGGACCAGATCGTCGCCGACTTTGGCGGGCCTGTTGCCCTGTTCTGTGCCACGAGGCTCGAACGCAGGCGCCTCGTACAGCAGGACAGGCGCACCCGTGCCGAGCAGGCGCGTGTGCTCGCCGCAGCTGCGTCGCCGCCAAACACACCGCCGCCCGAGAGAGTTCCTGCATCCTCCAGCCCGGTCGAGGAGCCCGGTGACGATGACGCGACGGATGCTGCTGCCGCAACCACCGCTCCCGTCGGCGGGGATACGGAGCCCCAGACGGAGCCCCCTGTGATTTCGGACGCTCCGGAGACCACCACACCTACCGCCACCCCGATAACCGATACCGCTGCCGTCTCCCAAGAGTTGACAGACAGCACTGCTACCGTCGTTGTGACCCCAACCGCCACCACCCCAAGCCCCACCAAACGCGCAGGCGCCAGCATCGACCTCGCACGCACCGCCTCGGCCACTGGCTCTGCCATCTCGGGCTTCTTCCGCCGCCGGCTCGCCAGCGCGGCCTCGATTGCCGGCGGACCAGCCAGCGCTGCAGCCGCCGCCGCCGCCGCGCGCCCTCCCGGTGCGTGGATATCTCCGTCAGCCGACCCACCGCAGTGGGACCCGGCCGCCGCACGCAAAGACGCGGCGACCACGCTGCTGCTACTGTGGGCCGTCGTCGACCTGCTCAAGAAGAGCGCCGCGCTCGAGGGCCGCGCAGGCGCATCCGAGGCGGCCGCCGAGGCTGCCGCTGCTGCCGCCGCCGTCACGGAGGCAGCTGCTGCCTCGCGCCGCGGGTCGGCCGCGGTGCCAGGGGCGGGCCCAGGCACTGAGTCGAACGGCAATGAGCCGGCGGGCGAATCGGCAGCGCTGGTAGCTGCTGCTGCGGCGGCGCTGTCGGCCTCGGCGGCGTTGACCCCGAACGAGGCCGAAGACGAGGCTGTGGCTGCAAATGGCACGAGTGGCTCTGGCGACGTGTCGGCTGCTGCTGCCGACACGGAGGGCATCGACACGGAGCGCATCGCGGCCATGACGCAGAAGGAGCGCGAGCGTGAGATCCTGACCGGCTTCCGCACCGAGTCGCTGGTGGCGCTGCTGCAGATGGTGCAGGCTGTCGAGTCGCTGCTGATGGAGAAGTTTACACTGCTGCGGCTGGTCGGTATGGACACCTTCGGCGGAATTGAAGGCGGCGTTGGCGGGCCCGTGCACATTGACGGTACGCCAGTACATGCCGAACCCTCAGCGGCTCGGGCATCCGTGGTGACGACGGACGGTGGCACCTACGACGCGCGGCTGCTGCACATCATCTCGCTGGGGTGGGGTGTGGTGGGTCTGATCCTGGAGACGGCGTCCAAGGAGGAACTGGTGGCGCTGGCGGAGCGGAACGGCGCGCTCTGGGAGGGTGAGAACGCGGCCTTCCTGGTCGAGACCATCGTAGACCTGCTGCAGGACCGTGGGGAGATCGAGCCTTTTGAGCTCCTGCGGCTCTGAAGGACCATCCCCGTCAAGCTTCCCGCCTGTACTCCATCAACACGTTATCGAGATGCAAGTCCATAGTTGGCAACGAGCATGTTCCCCTCCCTTTCTTTCTTTCCATGTGTCGAACCCGTCGTCTGGACAAGGGATTAAATACGACATATAACAAAAAAGGAACCCGTGTTCTCGTTGTTTTTTAATGGCGCTGAACGGGCTATCGTGGCGTTTCCGATCTTTCCGAAACAAGTCTAGTTTTTCAGTCGAGATATTGCGCAAAATATAAGTTGTGCAAATCTTGCATTGAATCAGTTCGCAAAGATTTTGTAAAGACAAGCACTAGCAACTTTTATGCGGGTCCACAAAAATCCATTTGAATCGGGGTGCTTGTGCAACCACCTGCCACCAAAACCTCTCAGGCAAAGAGAAGGCCCAGATGGCCTTCCGAACCACAAATGCCTTGCGCCCACGACCAGGTGTCCGGCTGACGACCTCGAGACTTCAAACGACACATAAGAATGAAAATCCATGAAAATTGTTTTTCCATATCATGGAAAACAACCTTTGTACCCCCACAAAGGCTGTTTGCATTCATCACGAAGGCTTGATGTGTGTTCTGAAAGTGATTTAGTCATGCAGGCAATAGGCTGAACGAACTGACAAGATGGGAAGAGTAATGGTACTATGATTAATGCACAAAATGAAAAGGTATACGAAGGACAGATGAAATGAAAGCCGAGCCTGTCTCTTCCGCAGCAACAATCGGCGTTTCACCTGAAACCGAATCACCGCGAGTTTCGTGTCTTCGGAGATGCCGACCAAGCCACAATGCGGCGAGCAAGATATTATAATGAAAAAGACGTGGCACGGAGCCTGTGCCACCTCACCTTTCCGTGGGTTGCGCACCAATCAGCAAGCACCCGTCATAGGGATTGGTTCTCGCAGGAATCAGCTCCCCTCCCGAAAAAGGAAGAATTCGCTCGTTGCCGGGTCCGACGAGGCGTCCCCGTCTCAGCAGCCCGCTTCCGCCGCAGCCATCGCTTCTCACGCACCGCCACACGGCCCCCTCCGTCACAGGCGGACAAGGCACATACGCACACAGAACACACACACACACACACTCTCTCTCTCTCGCTCTGTCTACTAACCGGTCTGTCTATCTCTCTACCATTATCTGGCTCCTCTGCACCCCGTCTCACACTCATTTTCACCGTTTCCAATTGATGTACGCCGGGCAGGTATAAAAGGCTTGGTTGACTTACTGCTCACGGTACGCCAGCCTTCCTCAAAGGCATTCCACCAGTCGGGCGCAAACATCCACTTAGACAGACAGACTAGACTGTCCTAGAGTGCGACTTACCTGACGAAACTCGGGCCAGACTGCACTAGGCTACCGGAACTTCGGCAATATGACTTTCGGACTCAGCGTCTCAGCGTCGGTCTCGCTGTCTCTTCCCATCATCTCGGGGTGGGCCCACAAAGGGTGCTACTCGGAGACCTTCTCGCCGCTCTCACTGCCGTGGTTCATTGGCGATTCGCTCTCGAACCTCGAGTGCACAGCCAAATGTGCCCTCACCGGTTTCCCATTGGCCGGTACCCGGAACGGTGGCCACTGGTTAGTTTATTTCAACCTTTCCGAGCGAATGACTCACCTTTTGCCGTAGCTACTGTGGAAGTGAGCTTCCTGGGACCAAGCTCAGCGCCGACAAGTGCAACAAGGCTTGCACTGCGTCTCCCCACGAGCGTTGCGGTGGATCTTCGTGTCTTACCGTCTACGAATCTGCCTCCATCTCGCTCTTCATCCCGAAGGTTCCAACTATAGACGGACACGAATACAGCGGTTGCTACTCTAACGAGACCATCACGGCGAAGCTTCCGAAGATCGTTACGGTCTCAGGGGAGTGCACCAACAGTGCCTGCGCTGCTGCATGCCTTCTCAAAGGCCATGAATACTCCGGAACCTACAACCATGAAACGTAAGGATATGTTTTTCACCCGAAATTTAATAAATTAATCCGAAAATTTTCAAATTTTAGTTGCTACTGCGGGGACTCTATCCTTGGCCTTGACAAACACGACAACGACGACAAATGCAGCTACCACTGCAAGGGCAACATCCATGAGGTGTGTATCATTCCCATACGTAGCATTCTCATACGTACTTTTCGTATATACTTACAAAATACTTTTGTTCTCTTTAACCTTGTAGCCTTGCGGAGGTTGCGATTCCCTGAACATTTTCCACCACAAAGGAGGTAAATCCAAGACCCAACACTCCTACACCTATGGCGGTCACTCGACCACGGAAGTGCGCTCAACCACGGCTACGTACGGTCATGGCACTACCACGGAGGTGGCGTCGACGACTGCGGTCGCGTCCACGACCCAGGTTGCGAGCACCACCGCAGTTGCGAGCACCACTGAGGTTGCTTCCACTTCTGTGGTTGCGTCGACCACTGGTGCGGCAACCACGGAGACGTACGGAGCTGGATCCACCACTGCTGCTGCATCTACCACCGAGGCTGCGTCTACCACCGAGATCGCGTCCACCACTGGTGCGTTGACCACGGAGACATACGGAGCTGGATCCACCACTGCCGCTGCATCTACCACCGAGGCTGCGTCCACCACCGAGGTCGCATCTACCACCGAGGCTGCATCCACCACTGGTGTTGCATCGACCACTGAAACGTACGGAGCTGGATCAACGACTGCCGAAGCGTCTACCACCGAGGCTGCATCATCCACCGAGGCTGCATCTACCACCGAGGCCGCCTCTACCACTGGTGCGGCAACCACGGAGACATACGGAGCCGGATCCACCACCGCTGTTGCGACTACTACCGAGGCTGCATCGACCACTGAGACTTACGGAGCGGGGTCTACTACCGAGACGGTGTCCACTACCGAGGCTGCATCGACCACCGAGACGTACGGCGCCGGTTCGACCACGGAGGGAGCTTCCTCGACTACCGAGGGCGCTTCGACTACCGAAGCCGCTTCCTCTACTGAGGCCGCTTCCTCTACTGAGGCTGCTTCGTCCACGGAGACGTACGGAGCTGGTTCGACCACGGAGGGTGCGTCCACCACGGAGACCCAGGGTGCTTCGTCCACGGAAGCCGCGTCCACCACGGAAACATATGGAGCCGGTTCCACCACTGAAGGTGCTTCCACCACTGAAGGTGCCTCTACCACTGAGGGCGCTTCCACTACTGAGGCTGCCTCGACCACCGAGACGTACGGAGCTGGTTCGACTACCGAGGGTGCGTCCACCACGGAGACCGAGGGTGCTTCTACCACTGAGGGTGCTTCCACGACCGAGGCCGCGTCCTCGACTGAGGGTGCGTCGACCACGGAGACGTACGGAGCTGGCTCGACCACGGAGGCTGCGTCCACTACCGAGGCTGCATCGACCACTGAGACTGACGGCGCTTCCACCACTGAGGGTGCTTCCACCACTGAGGCTGCGTCCTCGACTGAAGGTGCGTCAACCACGGAGACTTCCGGGGCTGGATCTACCACGGAGACATACGGAGCTGGTTCGACCACGGAGGGTGCGTCTACTACTGAGACTGAGGGTGCTTCTTCTACTGAGGGTGCTTCCACCACGGAGGCCGCATCCTCGACTGAGGGCGCTTCCACCACTGAGGGCGCTTCCACCACCGAGGCCGCGTCCTCGACTGAAGGTGCGTCGACCACGGAGACGTATGGAGCTGGTTCGACTACGGAGGGTGCGTCCACCACGGAGACTGAGGGTGCTTCTACCACTGAAGGTGCCTCCACCACTGAGGCCGCGTCCTCGACTGAGGGAGCTGGTTCGACTACGGAGGGTGCGTCTACCACGGAGACCGAGGGGTCTTCTACCACTGAGGGTGCTTCTACCACCGAGGGCGCATCCTCGACTGAGGGTGCATCCACCACCGAGGGTGCGTCTACCACTGAGGGTGCGTCTACCACGGGGACTGAGGGCGCATCGAGCACTGAAGGCGCGTCTACGACTGGCGCGTCTACGACTGAAACCGAGGGCGCTTCTACCACCGAGGGTGCGTCGACGACGGAAACTGGGGGCGCTTCGACCACCGAGACTGGCTCCACGACGGAGGCTGCATCGTCGACTCACGTCTACGGCGGCGGCTCGTCTTCCAATGCCGCCGCCTCGACCACCGCCTCGACCACCTCGCCCGTCTACGGCGGCGGCTCGTCTTCCAATGCCGCCGCCTCGACCACCGCCTCGACCACCTCGCCCGTCTACGGCGCCTCCAGCAGCTCCAAGGCCGCAGGATCCACCGTCACTACCTCGTGCGATGAGAGCTCGTCTACCAAGGCCGCCCAGTCCACTGCCACGTCCACTGCCACGCCCGTCTACGGTGCTTCGAGCTCCACTGTCGCCGCGGGTGGCACCACTACAGTCTCTACAGTCTACGGTGCGTCGTCAAGCTCCGTCGCTGCCGCTGGTACTACTACCACCTCTCCGGGCTACGGTGCCACCACCACCTCGCCTGTCTACGGCGCCAGCACCAGCTCGAAGGCCGCCGCCTCCACCGTCACCACGTCGTGCGACGAGAGCTCCACCTCCGCCAAGGCCGCCCAGTCGACCGCCACGCCTGTCTACGGCGCCAGCAGCGTGACCCAGGCAGCCGGCTCCACCGCCACGACCTCGCCCGCATACGCCGCCGGCGCGAGCTCCAACTCCAAGGCCGCTGCCGCCACCTCCTCGCCCGTCGCCTCGTACGGCGGCAACAACAACGACCAGGCCGACGTCGCCACCTATGGCGGCGCGGCGTCGTCATCCGCCGCGGCGGCCGCGTCCAACATCTACTCCGAGTACCTGGCCGCGTCGGCGTCCAAGGCCGCCGCCTCGGGCACCGTACCCACGTATGCGGCGGGGAGCTCGTCGTCGTCCAAGGCAGCCGCCGGGACCACCACGACCCCGATCCTGTACAGCGGTGCCCGTGCCAACTATGCTGGCAGCGCTTTCGGCTTTGTCGGCGCCCTCGTCGCCCTTCTCCTTGCCTTCTAAAAGAGCGATATTCGCACTGGACTTCCTTTGCCTTTTCTGTTTTGGATTATCGTTTTGCGTCATTTCTCTCTGATCTGCTTTGCGTCACACGCGGCTTTAGCCTGAAATAAATTGTGTCGCCGTTATATTTGCTGCTTGTGCTAGTGTCGTGGAGGTCACTTTTAAGAAATAGTGTGGAGATGGGACAGGCATATAATGTGCAATCTGGGGATATCTCTCGCAAGTGTCAAAAGTCCAAGTTCTTTGAATCTTATGTATTTCCCAATACGAGGACTTCTAGATCCAAAGGCAGCTTTGGGATCCAAAAAAATACCTCATACCTTATTATAGATGGAAACGTCGCAGACTTAACAATTCAAATTACAAAAAAAGAACGCCATCGTTCTCGAAGAAAATATGTAGACTTAGTCATAGAATGCATCGTCGCCGTCAAGTCCGTCAAACGGATACTCCGACCAAGTGCTTCCAAAGCTCCTTAAGCTCCCCTGTGCCGCAACTTCGCCGGGCGCGTCGTCAGTGGCTTCCCCGACCTCGTTGTTGGGGACGGCATCGAGACGACTGCCGCCAGCCTCCGCTTCGTCGTCGGCGGGAACGCTTTTGCTGGACGGCTGGCTCGACGACGACTGCCGCGAGGCCGACCTAGCGAGACTCAAGGAAGTTCGCCCTGACGACGGCTGTTGCCGTTTGGACAAAGGGGTCGATCGGCTGGCAGAGCTTCGGCCCTCGCTCGCCGCCGGCGTGCCCTTCGACCTAGAGTCGCTGCCGCTCGACAACGACGACCGGCTGGCGCTTCGAGTGCGCGAGCGTCCGGCGCGGTCGGACCCCCGGCCACCGCTACCTTCCCCGTCGTCGTCGTCGTTCTCGTCGATACTGGGCGACCGGATACTCTCGACAGCTCTCGTCAGCTGCGATCTGGGTCTTCCGCTGAACTCATCGGCCGGAGCACGTCTAAATTCTCCGCTCGCCCCTAGCTGACGTACACGCGCGTCGACAATAGTCGCCAGGAGAGCATCGACCTGCGCCTCGAGGCGGGCGGAGGCTTGCGCCGCTATAGTCGGCTCGACAAGCTCGTCGTAGCGGCGCTCCTCCACAAGTCGGCGCACCAGGCTCGGCTTACGGTGGGACTCCGCCCCGTCGCCGACGACGTCGCAGGAGATCCCAGAGGCGGCAGCAGCTGCTGTCGCCGAGCCGATCGCCGCCTTTGCTGCCAGGGCCGCTCGGAGGGCCTCGCGTGATGTCCCTTGCCTCTGCCAGTAGAGCGAAAGCTGAATGAGGCAGCGGGCATGGTCGATGGTTGCCGTCGTTCCATGAACCACTGTGAACTGCTGTATTTCCTCTATTTTGTACAAAATGACATTTTAGGAGCAAACTACAGTTCTCTGTCAACCCACCTAGTCTGAATTTCAACTCCTTTTTCGGGTCCTTACAATTCTTTGCCTTCTCGCCGAGGAGTTTTGCTACCTTCCACGGTGAAGGTGATGGAGGAGGAGGGTCTGGTAATCGATGCTGTTCCGCCCAGACCGGCTGTTTGACTTGGGACACAAACCTCGAGACGTTCGAGGACCAGTTCCCTCGAAATCGTCGTTTCGATTTCGCTGAACGGACAACATGAGCACAGTCCCTCTCGCTATACTAGCGACAAAGCGTACCGAGTTCGGCCATTTCTTTGCGTACTCGCTCTGCCGTCGGGAGAGACGACTTTCCTTGTGCTGCTCGAGTCGGTGCACTACTCAAAGGCAGATTCGAAAAGGTCCGGGGGCCGTCGGAGTTTCTGAGAGGCCTCTGCCGATCAGTTGACGCCGAAGGGTTTTGACGAATGCTTCCCAACGAGCGACTGACATTGGCTGAAGGTTGTTTCCTATGGGCTTTTGGACGCCAATATAAGCATTCAGATTCCAACGTAGCGACGCCATACCCGCTCTCCGGAGGGCCATTTCGCGCTCGTCAGCCATCAATTCCGCGTGGTGCATCTTTTTTGCAACCGGAGCAGCCCACGGTGGACGACCCTCCAATGCCCGAACAGTGACGATTGACTTCACCAGGACAGAATGAAAGTTTTAATAAAAATTGATAAAAAATCGTAAAAATCTCACCGGTTTACGGTCGACCTTCGGGCTACGCGACGGTGATGAAACCCGGGGTTTTGGTTCCGTGTATTCCCAACCGACGTGCTTGATCCGAGAGTTCGGGCGCCAAGGCGGGCGACCAGTAGGGCTACCTGATGATTCCCTTCTTATTTTCGACGACAGCGGGGTCGAGGAGCGGTGCTGGCTATATTTCATGGACGTCGACGCTCCATGGGGGCTTCGCCCACGTTCACCTGCTTCATTGGTTAGATAAGTTGCACTGGCAAAGTTATATAAATTACCTGTCACTGCCTTTTCACCGTACACGCCAGTTTGCAATTTAGGGTGTTCTTGGAAGGTCGGCCTACGGTCATGCTCGACAGGCTCAGCCTCGAAATTATCCTCGTAGTAATAATAGCTGTCGTCATCGGCTTGCCGAAGTCCAAACGAACTTCCATAAAGGGCCATTCTGGCCTCGGCGTCGCTGGCTCCAGAGAAACTGCCTTCCTGACTTGTGTTCGTTTCGTCGTAATCGTCGCTGTAATAATCGCCGCCATGCTTGTCTTCGCCATCATACCCAAATGAGTCGCTTGCATTGTACTCATCCGAAATGGCCGGGACGCTAGTGCGTTCGACTTCGAATAATTTCGAGTGGCAGCTTCCCTCTGATTCGGAAGGAACTTTTGATCCTTGAGAAGTTTCATCTGCAGCAGACCCGGAAGTGCTCGATCGCCGTCCCTCGTCGTTGCGATTCTTGGAGTCAATGAACTGAGGTGAAAATTCCGCAGCAAAGCCTCTGCCTCCGTTTGAAAAATGTTGGGGCGGTCTGTTTAAGGTCGTGCAGTTAGGTTCAGAAAGATATTTCGTAGTCTTGCTTTTTTCGGAAGACATATCTCCTCTGACATCATACATAGATTTACTGTATGCAGCTTGTCTTCTAGTTGTGTCCTTAGGTTCAGACAATAGACTTTCAATGGAGCCCCGTGAGCTCGGCTCAAACCGGTGCACTGGAATTTGCAAGTCGGAGTTGGCGTCTCTGCTGTTCCCATTGGTATCGGTTCGATGATCAAGTGGAACTTCGGATATAATTTTCGACTCGCTTTTCAAATCAGCTTCACTCGGGGAGTCAGACCTCCGTACCAGGTCCTTATGGTCAATAAAGAGAGAGCTCCGGGATGACTAAAAAGGGTGGTTGGTGATCGTTAATTTGGAGGAACACCCACCGTGCATGACGACCGAATGACGTCGAGAGTGGGATTTCTCGAGTTGAAAGGTGAATGGCTTCTTGTACTATTTAATCTCTGAATGCGTTAGCCTGATTCTGTCGTTGCAAGTCTTACACTATGCTGTGATGATGACAATGGAGTCGCAGACTGTTGATCGCTCTCATTGTGAAGCAGTTGTCGAGTCTCATTCAAACTCGTGGCGGTCAGTTCCTCCGGTAAGGATCCTGCACGGCTGGAGCTTCTCCGCACGCCATCATTTTCTTCAGTTAAAACTTTTGAGGAGAGAGCCTTTGTGAGATGTTAGCCTGCAATCGTTACGTGCGGTCCACCAGTACTTGTTCGAAGTCACCCACGACGTGAGTATCGCTGATGGCTTTCCTTTCTCGACTGGAAGGAAAATCTGCAGCATCCAATACATTGTTTTCGACCTTGGGTATCCGATCGGATTGTAAGTCCGCAGAATCGAATGCCTCGTAGTCGTCATTCCCGTAGTTGTATTGCTCAGACACCCCAGCTTCGCTTTCCCATCCATGGTGATCGGAATCAGAATCACTTTTACCATCCCGTAATTTTTCTTCGAGCTCCTTGCTGCGATTCTCATAGAATTTTGATTCCGTCGGCGGATCTGCATCTTTATCCAAACTCGATGATGATAAAATCCGAGATCCCATCAACGACGAGCTGGATGATGATCCTTCGGGGGACTTTGAGTGCCTGGAAACTCTAAGTGGGGTCGAAGCGAGAGAGCCAGAATTATGCGTCGATGTATAGGAGGGTGGTAAAACTTTGGAGGCTGCAATATGAATAGTCGAATCGACATCAATTTCCCTCTCGTTCGATATCGCCGTTGGAAAACCATCCTCGCCATGGAAAGGTGTGCCAATTCGCTGTGATCGTACTTCTTCAGATGATCGCAATTCCGGCGCAATGTGCGGAGAAGAATGTGTTGAATGGAGATCCATTTCAACGTCGAAGGCCCTCTCTGACGGATCTATCGCCCCTTCCGCAGGATCTTCAGCAACTGACTGACTAGGTCGATTTAACAAAGTGGCTGGATCGATGGTTCTTCTGTGCTGAAGCAGAGCACGAGGCGGAGCAGAATCTGCACGAACGGTTGACGACACGATGGAAGTCACGGCCGAATCGCAAGAACTCGACGCGTCAACGTCCACCTGCATCGGGCGGTGGAAGTAGTCCGACTGACTCCCGGCAGGCGGTGAACTTGGTCCACTATCGGCTCCAGGCCGATCATCTATGCTATCAGTGCCTAATCGGTGGATTTAAATAGTAGATCAGCGCGAGTTAAATTTGCCAACCACCAAAAACACAAGGACGTCTGAATGCACGCACCAAGGTTTACGGGAGTCAAAACTGAGCCTGATATTTTTGACTGAGCCTCCTGGGCTTCTCCCGGAGCGTCGCCGCTTGGTGGGGGAGCCGCTCCACTGCCGCCACCGCCGCCGTTAGCCGCTGGCGCCCGCCGCACTACGCTGTTGGGTCGTCGTGCCCGCATTCTTTGCCCTCCTCCTTGGCGGGTGCGCTTGTCGGCTTCGAATTTGTCGAACGAGGGAGACACCACATGGCCACCCACCAACACCAACACCACAAAACGAGGGCTGATGTCATGGGTTTTCCGGCTTAAAACGTCTCCACAATCCGCACGTTGCAGCCCAAGCTGAATCTCGATGCAGTCGCTTTTCGTCGGGATCGAGCTGGAGCTACCTCGCTACTGCCTGTTTGTCCACGATGGGTTCTTCGCTGTCGACTTCGTGTCCCGCACGGCCGAGCATGACGGGATGTCGCCCGATCTTGGCACGAGAGGCAATCGCATCAGGACGGTGATGGAGCAAGTCGAGAACGAGATCATCGAGTGGCTCAAGTGTTACTCGCTTCGCAATCAGGTTAAGTTCGCCGCTGCTGGAATTGGCTTCTCAACCGGGGAAGAGATATGCCGTCGAACGGGAACAATTCACCACCGCCGCAAGAGCGCCGTTTTATCTATGAAGGAGATTTTTTCGAAGTCGTATGACGGTCAGCCACCAAGTGAACCCTCTGGTGAATCGGATGCCTATGAGTTCATTCCACGGTGCGATTTTTCCGACACAGTCCGTTTTCCTGGCCCTTTGGATCGATTTCGGCTGCCTGTTCGCCTTTGGCAGGAATTGGACATTCTTCCATTTCTTATCGACACACGCGGGCATTCTATTGACGAACGAGCCTGTCAGGCAGTGCGGAAGATGATGGGCGAGTTGGCGCCGAGCGGGACCAGTTGTACCAATATCCCTCGCAATCCGATTGGTTACAATCACGAAGTGAAACAGGACCAGTGCGTTCGCATTTGCGACTTGGATGACTACGAAAATACGTGCTCGTCTCAGACATTGTGGAGGACTCTTCAAGTCCAGGTCGACAGGTTCCGCGTTCGAAGGTCTTTTATGTCGTTCTTTTCGAGCACGAGTCAAGGAGGCGGTGTTGCGCTTATGAGGCACGGGCTCGTCAGGATTTCGCGCTTGGAGGACATCGCAATCCATTGTGAGTGAACTTGTTTGAATTTCACTTTTGACTTACTTGTGGAATTTCGTAGGGTATGTGATGAGGCCCAACCCAGTCGTATTCAATATTACGAAGCATAAGGTACGAAGCGATGTTTGTTTTTTCCAATTTGGGCCCCAGTGCTTCTGCTAAATCCCATTCTGTCCAATCAAGTTTCATAACGTACTCCAAGGGGTTGCGCCCGTAAGTGTCAAGCTCACCGAAGATGACAAGGCTTTGTACGAGACGTGGTGCCGTGAGAATGCCGAACGATATTGGCAGCACGAAGCTTTTCTACGCTCGACAACAGTTGTTATCGACGACCCTCAACCGCTTGGAATTATTCCGTTTATACGTGCGGTCAACCCTTCTTGCAAGATTGTATTCCGGTGTCATATCCACCTTCAGCTTGATATAATCGAACCCGAGAGAGAAGAGACGGAGGCCCAGCGTGTTTGGAATTACCTTTGGGGTTTTATACGACAATGTGATGTATTCGTATTTCATCCAGTTCCTATACCGGCTTGTATTCCAAAGGATCGCCTGTTTGTCATGGGCGCAACCACGGACCTCTTGGACGGGCTGAACAAGGAGTTGCGCCCGTCAGATATCGAATATTATCAACGAGTTTTCAATTCGGTCGCGAGCGGTCAAGTATCGCGGAACGTCGATTGGAATCGGCCTTACATCATTCAAGCTTCCCGTTTCGATCCTTCAAAAGGTTGGTTCTCTCGTCTTCATTGACCTCTTATAAATTTGCATAGGTATATCGGATGTGGTACAGGCATACCGAAAGCTTTGCGAGAGGATTCATCAGTATATGCCCTTGTGTCAAATTCCTCAACTGATCATAACAGGCGTTGGGTGAGCTAGCAGGCGCTTCATAAGTGACTGACTTTTTACTAAAAAAGATCAATCGACGACCCTGATGGAGCACCTGTATTTGAACAGGTTTGCACAATGCTTAAGTGCGATGAGTTTGATTCTATACGGCGCGATGTCATAATGGCAAGGTTAGTTGGTATTGCAACTGATTCAAAGCGATAATCGAAGCAGGCTGCCTCCTTGCGATCAAATTTTGAATGCACTGGTTCGCCGAGCAATGGTGCTCGTTCAACTTTCGACCAGCGAAGGTTACGAAGTAAAAGTAACTGAGGCGCTCATAAAGGGAATTCCTGTTGTCGGTGGGCAGGTTCTCGTCACCAGCCTAGGTACTCACACAGAGATTTTTCAGTGTATGCAACAGGCGGGATTCCCCTTCAGGTCCAGGACGGGGTCACAGGGTTTATTGTCCCGACTGGAGATGTGGACAAGGTGGCTTCGCGCCTGGAGGAGCTCGTTTCTCAGCAAGACCTACGGGCTAAAATGGGCGGCGCTGCACGCCGCGTTGTGGGGAAGGACGACAAGCGATTCAACGTCGCGCAGCTGGCAAACTGGCTTCACATCTGCGAGACGGTAGAGACGGCGGCCGCAGTACACAAGGGGACGCAGTCGCTGCCGGTGGTAGACCTAAAGCCGGCGCAGGAGGAGTGATTCTGGGCGCTCTCGCACGGCGTGGTTGACCTGAAGGCGGCACATGCGGAGTGATTCTGGGAGTTTCCCTTCACCCACCCCCCCCCTTGCTTTTGACATGAAATATGGATTGGAGAAATATGGATTGGATTGCGCACAATTTGCAGACTGGCCCAGCTCGCTTTCCTTGTTCGTCAGTCGGGTCGGTCTAGGACGTCCATCACCCGAGATTGATTGGCCTTCTCAACTCTGTCTGTCCGCCGCCGCCTCCGCAAGGGATACTCCTGCGTGCCAGTCTGCCGCCCATACTCTGCCTCCTGTTAGCGGCGGCCCTCCTCCGCCCACCTGTCTCTGCCGGCCTCGCTCTCGGCCGAGGCAGGAAAAGCAAGTCCTCAGTTGCAGCACCCCGGCCACCCCGCTTGATCCAAGCTCTCGAACTGAAGCTGACGTCTCCGCTCCCCCTACCCCGTCTCCACCCCCGCTTGTTGGGATA
>JADGKE010003281.1:281-14427 GCA_026954515.1 Cladochytrium tenue
CCCCCGCCTCCTCCCCAACAGAAGGTGGCTCATCGTCATCACTGTGCTTGCCGCCGCCGCAATTTCTGCTGCCATCGCCGCCTTCACCGTCCTGCCGTCGCCGACTGGCGCCGTCCGTCGCCTCAAAGAGCCAGACGACCCGCGTGCGTGGCACTTTCGGCTGCCCATGATGACTCCCGGTCGGCTCGCCGGCGTGCCATTCAACAGCAACACTGGCTGCCGCGAAGGCGACCCTGACGCGGTTCCTCCTCCCATGCCTACAGACCTGTTGGAGGCTGTTCCGGCAATGCCGCCCACTGACGGTCGCGCCATTATCGTGATAACAATCCCCCGTTTCCTTGACGGCATCCACCCTGAACTCAACATTGCGGCGGTCAAAGCATTGCGGCGCACCGGCTGCAAGCTGCCCATCGAGCTGTGGGGAGCTAGGTTGTCCCTGCGGGACCTTGTTGCCAATTCGACCGACCTGGCGGCGGACTTTGCCAATGTCACTTTCCGTGATTTCGACCGCTACCCCCACCGCCCTCATGTTCATGCAGCATTGCTCTCGAGCCACAGAGAGGTTTTAGTGATTCCTACTTCTGCCATGGCAGTGTCAGACCCAACCGTTTTGTTTGAGTTGCCCGAATACCGGTCTACGGGAACTATCATGTGGCCGCACCCCGACGACTTTGACGAAAATGCAAAGCCAGTCGACGGCTTGTGCCTGCAAAAGTGCGTAAATGTAAATGCCTTCTTGGTCGACAAAGCGCGCACATCCTGGGCGACCGAGGATCATGGCCAAGAAAAGTCAGAATCTTCTCATGACAAGGCCGGCCATGGTTCAGATATCGCGTTGAGCTACTTGCCGCCAGAAGCGCCGTGGGTTGCTCTAAAGTTGGGTATTTCGCGGCAGTGGAATCGTAATTTATCTTGCTCGCCTCCCCTAAACGCGTATCTTCGAACCCGTACGCCATTCCATCTGGTGAAAGCGCATAGACGCCAAAACCCTGAATATTGCGCGCTGGATATGATTTCCACTCCACTCCACGAATCAGCAGCTCACGACGTAGTCTTTGTGGACGTTCAGACTCCTTTCGTAGAGGCTTTCCAAATCTCAATCATAGACGTCCCTACTCGCGGATGCCCAAAAAGGCTCGTGGAGCTGCTGGAAAACGTGTCAAAGGACTCGGGAATCCCGACCCGCACGCCGCCAATCCCGACCCCAGGCCGCCTGGCGAACGTGAGATTCAATCATAACGTCGGAGACGCGAATGGAGACCCAAGCGACCCATTGGCGGACCTGCCCGAGGTACAAGACGGCTTCCCGTACCCACCGTTGAGCGGGCGCGCCGTACTCATCACCGCCGCACAAGAGGATCTCGTGCCTCTGGCCGTTGGCTCTGCGCGGGCGGTCCGGCGGACCGGATCTGTGCTTCCCATCGAGATCTGGGCGGCGGCGGCTGCGGACGTGCTTGCGAATGCCACGGCGGCTCTTCTGGACCTCGCTGACATCTCGGTGCACCATCTGCCCGACATATCCGAGAGCAATGCCGAAGTCACGGCCGCGCTTCTCTCGCAGCAACGGGAGGTCGTTGTAATCAGTGCCAATAACTATGCCGCGGCCGACCCAGCAGCACTGTTCGAAACCGCCGAGTACAAGGAAACTGGGACGATTTTATGGTCCAACGGCTTTTTCGGCTCAATTAGAGCCTCACAAAAATCGCAAAACTACCTAGTGGGACCAGTTGAACCAAGCAAGATTGCTGCCGACATTTTTCTCGTGGATAAGGCCCGATTTCACTGGTCAACCCGCCTCACGAATGACACTGCTGACGCAGCGGCCTTTCAAGGCATTCAAGAAGCTGAAATTCCGTCCGAGGCACCCTGGCTTGCCCTCAAACGCTCGCTGGCTACGCCATACAGGCGGGTCGCTCTGCTGTTGGCCTTTATCCAGAGCCGCACGCCGTTCTATATTGTGCCTCTGCACTTTCGCGAGGACTCCTGTGTAGGAATGACGCGCAGTGTACCGGGGGAAACTGGCGGTCTAGCGATTGTTTTCGTGTCTCTTAAGATTCAGCGTACCTTTGAAACCAACGAACTTGTTATCAATAACGATCCGGTTTTCAATCAAGCCAAACGCTGCAATCCCCTGCTTGATGAGTTGCACAACCTGGCTCTTGAGGATACAGGGTACGATACTATGAAAGGTTACATGAAGGTAGGAGTTTTCGTGGCTAAACCTAGACGTTATGATCCATTTAATCTAAGATTTCTGCTTTCCTCCTATGCACATCTACATCTATCACAGAAAAATAGCATTGGGGTATCCGACTTCTGCGGGACAAAATAACGGCTTGAATGACTCTTATACATTCTTTCATGTATTTGTGTATGTTTAACCCGCGCTACCTTACCCAACGCGGACAGCCTGAGCCGTCTGAAACCTGCTCCCTGTCTCTGATTCTCTACCTCATGAGCCAATAAGCCGATCCCCCACACGCCAATAAATCCAAGCCTTCCTGTACACCTTTGAGTGCGCTGTAGTTAATACTTGAGCGCGTGATGAGAGGGGTGGGAGTGCGGGCGGGAGTGGGGCGAACGAGATGGGAGAAAACGATATTTTATATTTTGGGTCTTGCCTGTTGGGCTGTCTGAGGTCATCGGGAATGGGACATGGCGGAAAGTGCGGGAGGCCGACGGCTGGCCCGATCCTCCCGCGATCGCAATGTTGGACTACACTTTCCTGACGTCCATGTTCGGTCACTGCTGCAACTTCTGCTCCGAGCACCCGCAGATCAAAAAATCTATTTCGAGTTTCGAGGATTCCGTTTGTGCTTCCAAGGACACGACATCCGTAGGCGGGACCTACCCGAGGGTGTGTCTGGCATTCCTTCCCTCTGGCTGACCTCGTGGCCCAGCAGGCGGAAGACCGAGTACTTTTTTTTTGCCAGACGTCCACTTGATGAACGCGGCCGAATGAATAGACGAGAGTGTCAGGCAGCGTCTCGCTTTGCGATCTGCAAGGATGAACAAATTTGTAAATGCAGTCAAAGTAAATCAAAGGCGGCTCAAATACCTATCTTGGAGGGTGAAGGCTCCCAAGCTGAGCGATATCCCTTCCTGGACACCCGAGAATACAGGGATCTAAGTGCTTACGAGAAAGAATGCAAACGACTGAACCAGTTTGGGCCGCGGCCCCAGGCGGCGCTGGAGGAAGCCGTGGCGCGGGAAGTCGATGTATGGCGCAATGAGCTTGCGCAACAGCGCTTCCGCCTTTACCTTTACGATCGCTGCCGACTGTTAAACATCGAAAACGTGCCCCCTGTTCCTGAGGTCGACGACTTTCTCCCGGAAGACGAGCTGGCGCTGATCGTCGACAAGGCTATTGCCTCGGAGGCGAAATTGCGGTGGTGATCGGTGGATCAAGCAGCACGCGTCCTCCGTCATTGACAGTGCCAACTTTGCGGAAGTGCAAAAGCTACCGGCGTACGTGTCGGCGCAGCCCGATGACGATCCGGCGTTCCTAGAGCTCCTTGCACAATCGCGGGAAGCTATCCCTGCCGACCTTCATGCTGCCTTGGAGAGTGAGGAAGCGCTGCGCGGCAAGCCGGACTATCACCGTGGCGCCGTCCTGTTGAACGCGGCTGTCGAGCTAGCCTCATTCACTGGCGAGCGACAGGGCCAAAACGTTGCTTGAAGCTGTTGGCCAAGAGGCGTTTGACCGATCGCTGACCGAGGCATACTCTTCTGTTTGAGTTGCTCGAAATTCGTCGACGGGGGTGCGACACGGTCAGTAGTGCTTTTGCACCCACACATCGACTCTACCGACTATGGGTATTCTACTGGCTTTTGTCGTCGCCGCCGCCGACGGATTTTTTCTTCCTTACTGCTCGATCGAGACTCATCCCCAAAAGGTTAAGGTAGGGGACTCCAGATGGGCGCTGATGGAGCAGGCGAACTCGTTGAAGGGCGGAAAGTAAACAATCACGAGCTTGAAAGGTTCTGATTTATGCAAGTGGGGTTTCAATGAAATTTCCCCACCACGAAGCGGCTTCATGGCAAACCACCATGAAGCGGCAAACCACACGGATATCGCCGAGAGTGTCGCCAGCACCAACTCCAGCACCAATGAGCGCCGGACTGTGGTTACGTCGGCGGGCGGCGCCACCGCGACCGCATTAGGCGGGCCCAGCGCTATTCTGGATTCGCTGATGCTGGCCGTCTTCCTCGCCACCCTCGACGCCATTATCGTCGCCACATCCCTTAGTGCCGTGGTCCAGATCTGGGTAACGAGCAGCTCGACCGGTGGATCAGCTCCATGTTCTTTATCACCTCCACCATGACCACGGCCCTCGGCGAAAAGCTCTGTACGATCTTTGGCCGCAGAGTGGCGGTGGCGTTTGCTGTTGTGTTATTCTTGGCAAGGTCTGCTCTGTGCGGTGCTGAGTCGACCATGGAGAGCCTCATTGTTGGACGGGCTATTGCTGGGTTGGGTAAGGACCGTCGAAATCTGTGATCCCCCTTCTAATTGGGTTTTATCCATCGGATCACCCCGTTCTCTCACGAACAAGGTGCCGGGTCGTCCTGTTTATTGTTCTCATAATCATAACCGACGTTGAATCTATAAATTATTGCTCCAATGTGCGGATATTAACCCAACCCTCTGCTACATGAGTTTTCTTTTAGGTTAATGTCGGCGAATGTGGCGTGCACCTCTAGGACTCTTAGGCGGCATTTTCTCCGACCACGGATTATGGCGCTGATGCTTCTATACCAACCTGCGGTTGCATTCGTCCCTCTGAGGCTGTTGTATTTCGTTCTTCCTTCGGAGCGAGCCAAGGTCGGGTCAGGGCGTCTCTTTGGCCCAAGAGTGCTGGGAGAAGCTGATTCGTGTCGACATTCTTTGGTGCAGTGGTATCCTTCGTCGCTATTCCATGCCTGTTGACTCCGCTGCAGCTTGATGGCTCGTCGTGGACCTGGGGTGTGCTGCAGACCATTACTCTGCTAGTCTTGGCACCTTTCGCGATAGCTTTATTGGTCTGGGTAGAAGCGAAATTTGCGAGGGAGCCCATGGCGGCTGGTCTTGTTCAGGGACAGAATGTCACAGCACTGCTTGTTCTGGCAAATTCGTGCGGTGCTGTTTACTACGCAGTGTTGTTCTGTGACGGTTGCAGGTGTACAGTCAATACCGTACTTAGTGAGGATCGTCGTCGCAAACTTCGACGTGTCGGAAATCTCAACTCGTACTGGCCGCTTCCTCAAGGTACCAGTTATTTTGGGGAGCCGGGTTCACAATCTGTGTGAGCTTCTTCACTGTATATTCCAGCTTGGCTATGCGCGTCATAATCCTGTGTGCCCCAGCAACCGCCGTAGCAGTTGCGCATAACGGAGGGTATTGTTGCCATACTGATCGACATCAATACAGATCAAACCAGGACCGCTGTCAAAAATAGCCCCCTGAAGGGCTATTCGTTTACTCAGCTTTGGTATGAAGGAAGCTTTTCGTTTACTCTTTTTCCCATTCTTACCCATCATGTCACTGGACCCATCCTGTTACTTGACCGACGACATCTATGCACATTTCATATTCCGGATCCTTATCTTTCACTATACGAAAAGATGTCTAAGTGTTGATGTATTTAATGAATTTGGAAAGGATGAAACTTTGGTCGTAGTGTAATCACCGCAGTAGCTGGAGTATTGGAAGAAGCACTTCACACGGTCGCAAATTGGCTAGCGGAAACAATTACAAGCGACTAAATTTCGAAAACAAGAGTATATATTGCTTCAGAGTTGAAGAAAAAAGACGTGAAACTAAGGTTCCAAGACAGACCAATCACTAGTAAATATGCTCGACGAAGCCCGCCAAAATAATTTCGCCCGGCTTCCTCCCTTTCTGCTGCTTCCACTGTTGTTTGGCTACAACAAACTTGGCCATCATCGGGACCCGCTCACCAAGCCGCTCATACTCGTTCTGGAGCCCCTTCAACACCGGCGCCTCGGCGATCGTCTGCAAAACCAGGTCGTTTTGCGGTCGCGCAAAGTAGAGCAGTTCCAGCCGGTCTACGTGGCGCTGGTCCGCCGGCGGCGCCGATACCCGGTGCTTGGTTGACCGGATTACCCGCACGTCAGGAAGCTCAGCGCATCGCACGCTTTGACAGTAAACGTCTTGTGCTGCGGCTTCATCCACGACCACCGTCCCGTCACTGGGTCCTGGATCTGCAGCGCCGCGACCGGCTGCCGCGCCAACAGCGTGGACGTGCCCAGGTCCGTGTGTCCCTGGACCCACAGGCCGCCGAGGGCCTCGGTCTCGGCCTCGTTGTACTGGCTGTACTTCATGTACCGCAGGTAATCCTCACTGAGGTTCTTGTACTTGTGCAGGTCGCGCAGGAAGCTCTCCGGGAGCCCCAGCGCGATCGACGTCAGGTCCAGCACGTGCTTGTGCAGGTCGCGCGCAAACTACTCGATCTCGACGAGGTTGTCGGCGATCACGGACGGGCAGTGGGCGTGCTTGGCGGCAAAGTGCGGGATGAACTTTTTAAAAGTGAAGTCGGCGAGATTAATCAACTGCATCTTTCAACGTGTCGCGTCCCAATCACGGGAATAACGAGGTGCGATGGCGGAAGGGGGTGGGGCCGGACAAATTACAGCTTACTGGGAATGTTGAACACTTCCGTGCGGCCCTTCAATCCCGACCTTTTGTTAACTCTAGCAAACGAAAGCCAAGTTAACATGCACCGAAGCTCATGAAAAAATTAGGTGCTCACATCCTCCTCCCAGCGGGGCGGTATCCATTGTAGCCGCCGGACTCCGAGTCCGGCTCGAGCTTCAGCTTCTCCTCCATCGGCAGCTCGTAGAACTACTGCCCAATGCCGAACTGCGTGTCGATGCGCTCCTGCACGATGGCATAGTTTGAGGGAGTTCAGGGTTGCGCGCAAAGTGGGGGACGGGTGAGCACAGCGGTTTGGCAGTAGTCGAGTGTGGGGTGGTTTTGTGGCTCGGTATAATGTGATTGCGAATTTTATCCCAACGTTGGTTGCGCAATCAGGGCGCCACCCGGCTACTTTTGCATATCACCCTTTCCAGACACACACCCCTACAAACACAATATTGTTCACCTAACCTTCGCTCGCTCACTCAGTACCTCACTGCTCGCTTGAACTTGTTCCGAAATACAGCCGAAAATATCGCAGCCGAGGTCGTAACAATCCCGCAGCAAGATCTGATTCTCAAACGCGCAATACGCGAAAACATGCTTCACGTATCAACTTTTAAAATTGCAACCCTCGAACGGCGCACTATGAAACCCACTAACACATAATTATTATAATGAATCAGCTACTTTTAGAAAATCCAGGACATATTTTGCAGTTATTCTTGTCCAAGATCGGATCATTGAGATGTCACTGAGTCGTTAGCAAGGTGTAATAATCTCTATATGGCCCATTGACATTCTCTGTTACATTCCTTCATTCCTTCCATATCACAAAAACTATCTCGGCTGCATTCGAACTCGAAGTAGGTTCTTCCATAGCGTTACCAAAGCCACGTTGAAGTTGAAGCCAGCCAACCCTGGTTTGACAAAGCTCTGCGATGCCGCGACGGAAACTCAAGCCCTCTGAAACCACCGCAGCTACGCTCGCTGTCGACACAGATGCCCACCCGGACGAATTCACCGCTTCCCTGAACAACGCGCTGCTACCTCGCCGCCGCGCACGCCGCCCGCAGCGCCTTCTTCGGAGTAGAGCCCAGTTCCTTCTCTGTAAGGGCTGCCACCGCCCCATCACCGCCGGCGCCCTGCGCTTCAGGCACGTCGTGTGTGACCGCAACTGCTGCACTGATAAAGAGGGTCGACGTTAAGGTCACGTGCGGGAGATGGCAGGTCAGCTGCTTGCTCGAGTGTAGGTGAGTTCAGTTGTGGACGGAGTTCGAGAGTCGGAGGATCATTTTCTGACAGACTTTGATTGCCTTGGCCACATCTCAAAACCAGCTCGTGCAGAGTAGACTGGCTAGAGACCCATCTAGGTGACGAGCCAGTTGGTTGGTTTCGGCAATCTATCCAAGGCGACTAAAGTGACACCATCACAAATGCACTCCGGCCAAGAGGGGAACGAAGAAGGCTCGCAAGAAGAGCTGGCCTGAGTTGTTAACGCGGCCATCTTCATATCCGCATTGGCTAGCAATTCTTTTACTCCGCCTGCGTTCCCTGTGCTACCTATCTCGCTCTTAATGATGTTTTCGAACGGCACGTTGGATACCTTGGCAACCGCCTGCTCAAATCCAGAACGGATAAAATGTTAATTCCAGTCTCGAACTGTTAGTAAAATACCCGGAAAAGACCATCACAATGAGTCAGTATGTTATTTGATACATCGTACATTGCTAGTTAAGGCAGACTGAAGAAGGAATATAAGCTAATCAGTTCTCACAAAGTGCAGAAAGAGCGGGATCAAATGCGAATTTAACAGGGCCATGCAAGCAGGTGACGATTACTACAACCTCGTGACGTCGGAGGCGGGATCATGTTTCGAATAAGCCTCATCTTTTCCCAGAATCATCAACAATTGTGGCGGTTGTGAATTGTGTTTCGCTAATTCCAATTTCCGCATATATCAAAAATTCTGATTCTGGTCCCCGCCCACAAACGATTGTCAAAGTGAGTGGGAAGGGGGACATGCAAGCCTATCAAAGTACACGAATGTATCTGAAGAATTAAACAGCAGGCAATGTACGCAAGCCCCTCACAATTATCATCACTCATTAAGGTCCCCATGAGGATTTTCTCATTTGCATCTTCTTCCTCTCTCGCTCAAACTTCGCCACCCAACATGCCAGCCACCACCACCGCCACCACGCGCAGCAGCAACACCACCGCCGCTTTTACCGTCGCCATCGCGACAGTCGCCGTAGCTGCTGCCGCCATCGTCGCCGCCAAGCCCACGCTGGCGATACTCGTGTTTCCTGTGTTCAGTGTCGCTCTGGCCTTGCTGGTCCTTGTTGCGATTATCGCCCCGAGTCGAGATGTCTTGATGTGCGTGCCTGGATGAGAAGCTGCGATCCCTTTTTGCGCTTGGTCTTTCATCTACGCATCCGTCCATCCATCTATCCTCCATTCGACAGCAGTGGCAAATTACCTTATATGCTCCCCCGCCTCGTGCCTCGCTCGGACACATCCTGTCACCTAATCGCATTTTCAGTCCCACAGACGACGAACCGAGCAAGGCTGCCTTTGGTACGGTTGAAACTAAATGGAGGCCTTTTTTTTTTTAAAGATTCTCTACAAATGCAGGGCCGACTTTAGATTGGCACCAAAGTTTGTTTCCAAATTGGTCCTGCAAAGAAAAAAAAACTTTACATGATATCTTTGTGAGGTAATCGAAATTCATGCTTTTACGTCCTGCGCTCACAAAATGGTTCCCATGACCAGCTATCGTGTTTCCTCTGACGAGAATACAGCAATGAAGCTGTGGTACGAGATTGCACTTCATAACAAGTGGCATCCATTTTTGGACAAGAAGTGCTTGAATGACAGCGAAGATTGGGAGCGTGGATTCCTCACAGGACTGAGCCAATGTGGCCTGGTTGTGTTATTGTGCTCAGAAGAAGGTATGAAGCAAACAAAGAGCGCTGATAAAGAACCGGACAACATGATTCTTGAGGTTTGTATATTGGTATTTTTTATTTGGTGCTAATCTATGAGTAGTGGGAAGTCGCCCTGGATCTCCAAAAGGAGTATGGCGTGGATATACTCCCCGTGTTCCTCAAATCCAAGAAAAGACTTCGCGAGGAGAATAGCGAGAAGAAGGTTGATGCCACTGTTAAATTTATTCCAAACAAGAGCGAATTTCCGGAAGCTGTCCATTGCCACGTTTTGAGCCCGCGTCGGCTGCCAGTTCGATCAGTCATAGCCGAGATCAACAAGCATCACGCAGTCAAAGCAGATCCCGATGATGACCTCCAACGGTTAGTTACTGCTCTATTGAATAAAAAAAACAAAAGTCACAATGAACTGACAACTGTTTCATACAACATTTTCTAGTATTGTGACATCTGCTCTCGAAATTATGAGCAAGAGAACGCTCGAGCCAACCCGAGTTCCAGCTTCAGAAAACTCTCTCGGCACCCCGACACCAGTTGGACAGACTGTCGATATGGTGGATTCACTTCGTACGTGGCTGGAGCCATTGGACCGCGAAATGGAAGACCAGCAACGTATTTTGATGCGCAGCTACCTTCGTGGCACTAGGCAGTGGCTACTAAATGAGACACTGGCCTTTTTAAACTCACCGGGCTCGTCAGGCTCATCAAGTGACGATCGCGTTCTTTGGCTTCAAGGTGGCCCTGGCGTCGGAAAATCTGTCATGAGCGCCTTCATATCCGAACAGCTAAAACGGCGTAATCTCCTTGGCGGGACATTCTTCTGTCGCCATGACGTCGAGAGCAGAAACAGCGCTCGGAACCTCATAAAGACTCTCTCATTTTTCCTATGCATGTGGTCCAATGCTTTTGCTCGCAAAATCTGTCAGGTCCAGAAGGAGAAGCCCGAGGTTCTGCGCGATCCAATTGCACAGCTCTTTGATGCTGTCATCTGCTCGCCACTGCAGGTTCTTTACTCAGAGGCTCCAAATCAGTCACCTGTTGTCCTTTGTGTTGACGCCCTCGATGAATGTGGAGCCATAAGCTACCGTGAGGATATTCTGCGTGTATTTGCACTTCACTGCATGAAGCTGCCTGCCAAGGTCAAATTTTTGGTGACTTCACGGCTTGAGGATGATATTGTAGAGGCCTTTAAGAATCTGCATCCGCAGCCACTTCAGCCCAGCGATGAGAACAACAAGGAAGACGCGAGGGATTTCGCAGCATATAAGCTGTGTGAAATGAGTGCTGAAGTGGATGCTATCGAGCAAGGGCCTTCAATACTGGTCGAAATGTCGGCGGGGACGTTTATCTGGCTTGATGTTGCGTGCAAAGAACTCGAGAAGTCTGCCACAGACAGAGTAACGCTGGCTATGATAAATAAGCTGCCGTCTGGGGGAGGAAAGAATGATGGCATTGATGAATTGTATAAAAGGACATTTTCGCGGATCTTTGGGGAAACAGATGGACGGAAATCAACACTATACCGAGTTCTTGCAGCAATTGTTTGTGCTGTGGAGCCTCTGGATGCCAATGGCATTGCGGGCTTACTTCAACTCGACCTGGAGTCTGTCAGGAAAGAAATTCGCCGGCTAGATGCCATCCTGATACTGGATACGAGAACAAAATGCTTTCGTGCCGCACATAAGTCAGTCAAGGATTACCTAGTGGACCCAGTGCGCTGCAAGGACCCACGATTTGCAATAGACCTGGCCAAACAGCATGAAGTTATGGCAAAACTATGCCTTGATGTGATGGAAGAAAAGTTACGCTTTAACATTGCTGGTAAGCACGCAGTTTGCTAAATGTAAAAAAACTAACAACCCTTTTTACTTTGCCTTTTGCTTTGCAGGTCTTCCACTCGATGCATTGCATGAGGACATTCCAAATTTCACCAACTTGGTTCAGTCAAAGGTCGATGTGCATTTGCGCTATGCCGTCCTCCATTTTCACCAACACTGCAAAGATTCTGTTCTCATAACGCAAAGTCATTTAAGCTCAACTCTCGCTTATGAGGTAGCGAATTTTGTGAAGGAAAACCTTCTTTTCTGGGTTGAGGCACTCAGCCTCCTGTCAAAAGTACCGCGGGCAGTCTACGTTGCAAACACTCTTATGCAGCTCTATCCACCGGAGAGTTCAGATACAGTTCAAGAGCTTCTCCAGGACCTTCAGCGTCTTGTACAACGTTTTGTAGTGCCAATGAGCGCGTCTGCTCTACAGGTTTATGCGACAGCCGTCCCATTTTCACCACAGCAGACCGAATTATTCAAGTGCTACTCGTTGCGTTTGCCAAATGAGATTCCTGCCCCAGTATTGATTGTTCCGGTGGAGCAGCAATGGCCTGCTGTTATCAATGTCCTCGAGGGCCATTCTCGTGCAATCACAGCAGTTACATTTAGCCCCAACGGGCAATGGATTGTTTCAGGGTCAGAAGACATGACTGTTAGGGTGTGGGATGCAGTGATGGGTGAGCAGAAGTTGGTGCTTGAGGGCCATACTTGGCCGGTCACAGCAGTTGCAGTCAGCCCTGATGGCCAATGGATTGTGTCTGGGTCATCTGACAAAACTGTGAGGGTGTGGGATGCAGCAACTGGTGTGCAGCAGTTGGTGATTGAGGGGCATGAAAATGGAGTCACAGCAGTTGCAGTCAGCCCTGACGGCCAATGGATTGTGTCTGGTTCTGGTGACACGACTGTTAGGGTGTGGGATGCAGCAACTGGGGTGCAGCAGTCCGTGCTGGAGGACCATACTTATGGAGTCACAGCAGTTGCGGTCAGCCCTGATGGGCGATGGATTGTGTCTGGGTCTGGTGATAAGACTGTGAGAGTGTGGGATGCCGTGACTGGCGTGCAGCGGCAACGTATGCTTAAGGACCATTACTTAACAGCAGTTGCAGTCAGCCCTGATGGCTGCTGGATTGTGTCTGGGTCTGGTGACAAGATTGTGAGGGTGTGGGATGCAGTGACGGGTGAGCAGCAGTTGGTGCTTGAGGGCCATACTCAAGAAGTCGCAGCAGTTGCAGTCAGCCCTGATGGCCAATGGATTGTGTCTGGGTCATCTGACCAAACGGTGAGGGTGTGGGATGCAGTGACAGGGGTGCAGCAGTCGGTGCTTCAGGGCCATACTCATTACGTCACAGCAGTTGGAGTCAGCCCTGATGGCCGTTGGATTGTGTCTGGGTCAGATGACAAGACTGTGACGGTGTGGGATGCAGCAACAGTGCAGCAGTCGGTGCTTCAGGGCCATACTCAAGACGTCACAACAGTTGCAGTTAGCCCTGATGGCCAATGGATTGTATCTGGGTCTAGTGATAAGACTGTGAGAGTGTGGGATGCAGTGACAGGTGAGCAGCAGTCGGTGCTTGAGGGCCATACTCAAGTTGTCACAGCAATTGCAGTCAGCCCTGATGGCCGTTGGGTTGTGTCTGGGTCAGATGACGTGACCATGAGGGTGTGGGATGCAGTGACACGTGTACAGCAGTCTGTGCTTGAGGGGCATACTTCGATGGTCACAGCAGTTGTTGTCAGTACTGATGGCTGCTGGATTGTGTCTGGGTCATATGACACGACTGTGAGGGTGTGGGATGCAGTGACTGGCGTGCAGCAGCAGCCTGTGCTTAAGGGGCATACCTCCCCAGTCACAACAGTTGCAGTCAGCGCTGATGGCCGCTGGATTGTGTCTGGGTCAGTTGACGAGACTGTTAGGGTGTGGGATGCAGCAACAGGCATGCAGCAGTTAGTGCTTAAGGGCCATGCTCATCGTGTCACAGCAGTTGCAGTCAGCCCTGATGGGCGATGGATTGTGTCTGGGTCATCTGACAAAACTGTGAGGGTGTGGGACGCAGGGACAGGCATTTCGCAGTCGGTGCTTAAGGGCCATACTCTTGGTGTTAAAGCAGTTGCAGTCAGTACCGACAGCATGATTATCGAATCTAAGGATTTCTTCAATCGTTCTATTCGCTGGAGCACTTTAACGTGGGCCAAAGTGGATAATGATACTACCATTCAGTATAACGGCGGCTCTACAAGCAACTCGCTCTCACTTGACGGGCAACAATGGTTGATTGAACGCCGTGCCGGCCTCCCACAAAGAAGAACTTGGCTTCTTCCCAGTTTTCGACCAAATGTGGATCTCTTTTCTCCTTGCTTCGCATCTTTCAGCCAAGAATATTTTGCTGGTGCCGACAAATTAGTGGTAATGATTAAGTTTAGGGATCCTGCAATGGGGAATCACCCCGTGAATTGATTCCAGCATTTTATTCTGTCTTGCCGCTCCTCCGACAACCCTGTTTTCTTTCCCTTCCAGCCTGCTCGTCCCCCGGAAGATGTCGCTACTCAGTTAAAAGGGATGTTTTTTCTCAAAAAATTTCAATTGGCAAAGAGAAGGGTTCCTGTGCCAATCCCTGTTTTTTTTGCATATAAGGTCAGGTGCTCCCCCACCCCCCCCGCTTCTGAAGGTGCTCAGTGCCCGCGCTCGCGCGCACCCGCACCCCCCCCCACCCCCGCCCCCCCCCGGTCGCGGGGTGTCG
>JADGKE010003283.1:0-14284 GCA_026954515.1 Cladochytrium tenue
CCCGCGGCGCCCCGGGGGCGGGGGGGGGCGCCCGGGGTGATAAGGGTCGACGACAGATACGGGTGGATATGTTGGTACAGCAGGGCAGAGAGGGCGGAGGGGATGGAGAACTTATTTAAAGACTCACAACACTAAAGTAGTGAACACGATCAGCGATACGGCCTCGTGAGCGGCCTTCAGCGCGCCGCGGGGGCCCGGTGGCAGGTCTGATCCGCGCCGGTCGACGTATCGCATCGCCGCCACAGGTATATACACTGGCACGGCGGTGGCAACCATGACGGCGGGTCCGACGGCCGGGCGAGCCAGCAGCCACACGGCGGCCTGCGCCGCCGCCATCGCCGGCAGTGACCCGACGCTAGCGAGGAGCCATAGTGTAGATTTTATGAAGATCAGGATGCCGATCGCGAGCCTGCGGGCAGAATGCCGATCGACAATAAGGAAGTGGGAAGGGGTGCGAGGGTGAATAATATAAGAATGAACGTGAGAGGCGTGCGGGTGGTGGGTAGGAGAACGAACGTCTGCCGTTCTAAGTTAATGCTGGCATCGGAACGTCAGATCTCCGACTCCTCCGATCTATAGCCACCTGTATAGCTGGCCTTGCCCTTCATTTTTCTTCCTTCTCAACTAACGCCTAAAAGTAAGCGATTTCACCCCCTCCTGTCTGACTGTCCCAACGTCCGCACCCTCCCTCCTCACCTTGAGTACTGAAACAGCAGCATCCCAAATACGACCGAATCCTGCTGATAAGGCCTGCCGACCACGGTGCCTTCGTCGTCAGCGGCGGAGTCCGCAAAGTTGAAGCCGCAGCCGGGCGGCGCGCACGCTACTGCTGCGTAGGCAAACCGCACGGCGGCAACGACGGCGCACGACACTGCGGCCAACAGTGCCGTGGGTGCCCAGACGTGGCGCACCACGGCGGCAAAGCTGGAAAAGCCGGCGCACGCCCAGCGCCACATTGCCGCCGCCGGCTTTGGCGATTGCGGTTGCAGCGGCGGGGCGTGGTGCTCTAGCAAGCTAGCTAGAGTACTTGCGGCGCTTGCAGCCGGCGATGACGCTGGCGACGTCTGCATCGCCACCTCTGTGGTTTGTCAGAGCGTGCAGCACAGGCAAATAAATTGTGCGCTGGCCATGGAGGATAAGTCTTTCAACTATCTCTGTATCCCAGCGCGACCCAAATTTCTTGGTCTGCAATGGCAGGGCACTTACCTCTACTTAGGAAGGATGGTTTTATGGTGGATTTACTGGACAGGTCAACCTCGTACCAGGTTCGAGGTCGATCCCCAACCTCGTACGAGGTCACAAAAGTAGGACTCGTTCCAACAACCGAGATGACATCACCGACCATGCCAACTACACCACAATTTCGACATCTACTCATATTATTTGATAATCTAACTTTTATTGTCATCCTCGTCTTCAATGTTTGGTGCAGCGCCTTTAGATCGTGGATTATTCCATGCAGCTCATCTTTAACGGCGCCGAAACCATTGTCTTCCGCCATGGCACTCATTTGTGGTCTTAGGAGTAGCTTTTGCCAAAGTTCTTTCTCGCATTGTTCTGGATTGAGATTTACGGCACTACGCGCTTCAGTCCCTTGAAGCTGGTTGCCCTGGCGAACGCTACGTCCATCCAGTAGCTCGACAATGGCATCACTCTTACGCCGCTTACGCTATATACACAGCTTCCGCCTTCTCTGCCGCTAACCGCATCCTGCTAGTGAATTTCGACTACTACGCCGGCGGCACCACCACCAGCTCCTCGCGTTCTTCCAAATTCACCTCCAGACCCGCTTCAGTGATCTTGGCCACCGGAATCCGCCTTTTGCCGCTAGCGCTATCGCCACTATCGAGTCCGCTCACCGCTCTATATCTCGAGCATGTCGCTCTCAACGCAGGCTACAAGCCGGCCGATAAGTCCGCGCCCAAGTCGTTCTCCGTCGCGGGCGGAGCGCTGACGGTGTCGGTCGTCGCTCCACGCGCAGGAGGGGAAGAGGAGTTGCTGATAAAGTAGTAACTTTTTGATTCATTGCTGTTAATCTTTTTTTGAATTGTTCTATGGGCGAGGTTTCTTTTGTGAATCCGGTTCCGACCTCATCACCCCATTCTTGACTACCCCTACCCCTTTTTCCCTTCCTCTCTTTCCCCATGTGTAAGAAGACTGCCAACACTCCTCTATTCTATCTCAACCCATTTCTTTTTGGGTGAACAACACAGCTCAAGGAACAAATATTCGCACCAAGTCACGGACGTAACAGCGACTGAGCCACCACCCCCACGATCCACTCCGCCGGCTACTTTTCCTTAAGGTCCCTTGCTGTGTGTCCTGAAACCTTCTCATGCCTCCAAACCTTTTCGTCCACATACGCCCACATCACCTTACGCACTCATCTCCAGATCGGCAGCAGGGTCGCCAAGCCTGCCACCGCCAGAACTCGCCGACCAGCAAAGCAGGTTCGATTGCCTTTGGATCAGAGCAGAAGCAGAAGCCGCAGTCCTGTGCCCAAAGGTCACTTAACGTCGTACGCCTCATCCACGGACACTGTTGTCTTGACTTCGGACGCTCCGGTAGACTCGTCCTCACCGCCCCAGGCTGCTTCAGCGCCCCAAGGTTGCTTGATGTCCATCGCCCCAAATGATTCGCCGGCCCCCTCCCGGCCTGCTTCAATACCTGAAGTTCCCTTGGCATCGAATACCCTGACGGATTCGTCATCGCCATCGAAGGCTGCTCTAGGACCTCAAGGTCGATTAGCATCGGTCACCCCACCGGATTTGTTCTCTTCTCCCCTTTCCACTTCAAGTTCCTCATCTGCTGCCGCGACCGTTTCCAGCCTTCCACCATTCGCCCATGCAGAAGATGAAGCTTCCGGTGTAAGTGTGAAGTTCTTAAACGCCACTTAAACGATATCAGTGTGAACAAGTAAAATCAGATTTCGCGGTTATAGAGGCTAGGATTCGGGACGCTATAAGCAACAAGCAAACCGACATTGCCTTGGATCTCATTGCACTTAATGTCGTGAGAAAATATCGCACAGTTCTGAGCCAAATACTTATCGATGCAGTAAAGAATGGGCTCATCGACGTCGCGAGAGCAATCCTAAAACAAGGCGCAGACACCAATGCTACTTCCTTGGGAGGAAAAACTGCGCTACATTTTGCGGCGATAAATGGCGATGAGGACACGGCAAGGCTCCTCTTGGAGCACTCAGCAGATGTCAATGCACGCGACACTCGATCAAGGACTCCACTGCACTGGGCCGTCAAAAGATTCCGTTTTGGAGTGGCTGCTTTGCTTCTTGATTGTCAAGCGGACGTGGATCCTTGTGATGCACAGGGCTTGACACCATTGGCGCTTACGATCGAAAAACGTACACGATATTCAAGCATCGAGCCCATAATCCGAGAGTTGCTAAAACGCAATGCCAACGCAAACGTGCGAGATAGGCTCCAGCGTACAATTTTGCAGTGCACGGATAAACCCGACTTGATCAATTTGATTCTTGACCGAGGAGTACCAGTAGATGCACGAGACATTACGGGCAAGACGCCGTTACATTTGGCTGCGGGAGAGGGCAACCATTATTTAGTCAAGGCTCTGCTGGATCGATCCGCGGATGTAAACGCGCATGATGAAACCGGTCGAACTCCGCTGCACTACGCGAGAACGGATCATATTGCAAACCTTTTGATTGACAGCGGAGCGAATACCGACATCTGCGATATTCACGGTCAAACTCCGATACATCTAGCGGCCACGGAAAATCGAGTTAAAGTTATTGAGATTCTTGTTGAAAAGTCGGTGAAAGTGGACGGGCGTGATTCAGACGAAAGAACACCGTTGCACCTGGCAGCGAAAGGTTCCGCTTGCGATGCAGCCCGTTACCTTATTGAGAATCTAGCCGATGCGGATGCAAAAGACAGTATGCTACGCACGCCTTTGCACGTTGCGGCTGCATTCGGCAGCTTTCAGTCGTTCAGTGTGCTTCTTGAGCATCGAGCCGATGTTGATGCAAGAGACAGTACGCTACGCACGCCTTTGCACCTTGCGGCTGAATTTGGCAGCATTCAGTCGGTCAGTGTGCTTCTCGAGCGGTCGGCAACAATCGACGCCGCTGACTATCGGAAGCAGACCCCCTTACATTTGACGGCATCAAAATCCATGAGCGTGGATGTCATAAATCTCCTCCTCGACAACTCGGCTGATGTGAATGCCTGCGATGAGGAGGGACGAACTCCATTGCACCTCGCAATACAAAGCGACGGCCAGCAGGCTGTCAAAGTGGTTCACCAACTCCTCCGCAAGGCGGCCGACGTCGACGCTCTGTATGGCATCGAACGATGGACACCGCTGCACTTGGCGGCCCACCAACGTCGGTCGGACATGGCATGGTTGCTCGTCCGGTTCAAGGCGCGTGTGGACGCAGTCGGGGGAGATGGTTGGACGCCTCTGCATGTGGCTGCGAGCAAAGACGACGCCCTTTCCAGCAAGCTGCTTCTGGACAATGGCGCAAATAAGGCCGCGCTCACCGCCGACTGCGAGACACCACTCCAGGTGGCGACCAGGTTTGGGGCTGCGAAAGTTCTGCCGATCCTCCGAGATTGAAATGCACCTGCGGAGCTTTGTCGGTAAGAGCCTTCGGTCGACGAAGTTGAATTGAGCTTGAATATGACCTACTTTTTCGTAGTGCTTATTTCAAACGTCCTCCTTCTCTTCCGATCAAGGAAATGCTCGACGCTGAGGGCAAATAATCAGCTTATAGGATATTCTTACCACCCAACCATGTCTGATGGAGGTATGAGTGGGGAAGAGGGGCGCTTTACTTGGAACATGTAGATTGAAGTAAATTTGGACGTTTTTGGTCCTCTATTTACCAAAATTTACTCTCCATTTACTCACCCACAAAAAACTCCCGTTGGTTGTTATTGCTGTAGTTGTTGGCGTAGCTGTAGTTGTAGTTGCAGATGACGTTGTAGTTTTTATTGTTGTATTTGTTGTCCTGGACCATAGTACTCTCCGCTTGAGATAAGTGCAATATGCACCCGGCTTTGGAAGTTGTCGCTGTCCTCGACAGGATACCAGCAGTCCAAACGATCGACAAGCTGACTTTCAGCATCAGGCGGCGGTACGCTCACTGACCTTCAAAGGCTTGGCTGGGGCTACATGTACTCTCACACGCGAGCCCGCATCGATTACTTTTTGTTGGAAGTGAATCCAGCTCTGCAGGTGTACAGCTTTTGGCATAGCGGAAAAATCCGCCAACACTTTTAAGAATCTGAAACGCGGAAACATCACATGGCCGGATAAACTTAAGAAGAAGAAGTATGTCGCGAACTAACGGCTGACTCCATTTGCTTCCCTCCACCCACAGCATTTTATCCGAATGAGCCTGACTACTTGAAGGACTAAGGAATAGTTGGCTAGTGGAACCTCTCTCAGTGAATCCATACGCAAATGGTGTTGTGTGCTGATGGATCGCCACAGGCAAGAGAAAAATACACAAGTAGTATCAAACAACAGCCCTGAGTATTGCTGTGACGGGACCTAGACTTGCGCCGAAGGTCCAGCAGTTTTCGGGGTGGCTCCAGGTGTGCGCTGAGCGAGCAGGCGGACTCGACGGAGGTCGGGAAGTTTAACAAATGGAAATTGAGAGAATTGCCGATGTATTGATTATAGTGCGCTGGCGGGTGGGGGTAGATTGGTGAGTTTTTGCCCCACCACACCAGATTGTCGGGAGACGGTATAAATAGGAGAGGGACTCTAGTCTTTCAAGGGGTAGGAGGAGAATTCGGAGAAAGGGCAAAATAGCTGAAGGGAAGAGAGAAAGGAAGAGAGGTAATAGATAATTAAGGAAGGCAAAAAGGAAGGGGGGGGAAAGAGAAAGTCGAAATTTGTAATAAACGGGCGTCGTGACGATCCAGTATGGGCAAGCAGAATCTGGTGGTTGTGGCACAGCAGCCATGTCACATAAAGAGACGATAGGCCATCAAGGCTTCCTGAGAGAGTATGGCGCCGTCGTTTCCCCACCCGCAACTTGTCAAACTATTTCATCGGTGGCTTCGCCTCTCCCCATCCATCCAGCCTAATTCATCGGTGGCTTCGCCTCCCCACAAGCAGCCCCTCCAATGAGCCTCGCCGAGCCGTCCCTCCCGGCCGAGGTTCTCGACACGATCCTGACGTGGCTGCACCCTCACAATGTGTACGCGCTGCGGCGACTTTCGCGAGCCTTCTTCGATTCCGTGGGTTCGATCTGCGCTAGTGTATCATTCGCCTCGAGGAACCTGAGAAACCTGGAGGCCAACCGAAGCTTTGGAAGTTCGATGCGCGGTCAGTTTTCAATTAATTGCCAGATTGTAAACCGAGCCTTTTCTGACACCTCGAAAATGTTTCAGCCCGTTATGAGAATGTTCGAGTCGATTTTGCACAGCTGCCACTGTCGTACACGATCGCGTTGTTCATGAAAGAAGGTTGCAATACCGAAACTTTTATGGACGTATTTGGCGAATATGCATGGATTATGCTAGACGAGCCGAACTTTGTCGAGTTGGCAGAAAAAGTCGCAGACGCGTTGGAAAATGTCTTAATTGAGAGCCCAGGCCGTTTCAAGTCATTTGGTCCGAACCCTGGACCGTGTTTGTACTTGACCACCAGGGTCGGACGCTCGGAGTTGACTCGCATGGTAGTCGAGCGGGCCGCAGACGAGTTCACTCCGCCTGTGCTTCAGGGAGCACTCAACATGGCTCTTGCTGGTGCCTTTATTAGTGGCAATCAAGCTGTGGTCGACTGTATCCTCGATAAAATGGACGTCCAACCCAAAGAGACAGCCTTCGCATATGTCGCCGGCCAGCCAGACCTAAATTTAGCTCGGTCATTCCTCGGCTGGTATGCTGAGAAGTTTGGCGAGCCTCCGACCAACTACCTGTCAAAAGCCGTCCTTTTCGCAGCTCAAAAAGGCTATCATGACGTTGCTGAGCATTTTCTGACGCTCCACAGCGACCTGGGGAGTCTAAACTTGGCACTTATGTGCGCGGCAAAGGACGCACATATGGCGGTGTGCCGACTTCTATTGTCAGCAGGCGCTAATCCATTACAAAATGGCGCAAGTGCGCTGAGGAGCGCATTCGACAGCGAAAGCGCAGAGGTGGTCGAGCTTCTTCTCCGTGATCTGCGCGTGAAGCGGGCTCTTGAAGCTGATGGCACCCAAAGGACACGCCTCATCAAAGCCGCAGCAAGAAAAGGCGTGGCAGTTCTGCGCCCATTTTTTGAGCTTGGTGTCGCGCATTTAGAAGACGCTGCGATGCTCTATGCCGACTCCAATACCGATATCGGTCCAGAAGGAAAAGCCGAGCTACTGAGACTTGTCTCGCAAAAGGACATTCGTGTGTTGTACGCATTAGTCCTGGGGATCGACTACCGGAAGTTTTATTCACACACGGCGGATATAAACGCGCATGAGCAGCCAAAAGAGACAGCAAAATCCCCCGACAGTGCACCCATTGCACAAGAAGCCAACAACATTCCACAAGCGGCCGACAACAGCACATCCGTATGGGTCGGTCGAGGATTTGCTATTGATTGTGTCTTGACAGCCACCGCGATTGTGTTCGTCTTCCTTGTTTTCTTGTCAATGCAATCCCACTGGCTGGTCTCCCCGTCCTTCTTCTTTTGAGAAACCTGGTTCACACTACATTGAATCCAATCCCATTCATCCATCATAATACCCCTTCCAATCCAATCCAATCCCATCCAATTCCATCCCAGGCTAATGTCGCTAGACGCGCGCACATTTTCCACATACTCTCCTGCAGACTGCAGAGGTGCCGCCGCAGCTGTTGCGGCCACCCGCTGCAGCATTGACGATGCCGCTCCGGTTCCTTTCGGACCAGCTGATGCGCGTGCTCTGGCCGTCCTCGAAGCCGTCAGCTGTTGTTGCTGCGTCGGCAGTGGCCGTGCTGCCGCTGCCGCCGTCGACCACGTCTGCTGCATCACCGCCGCGCCGTGAAAGTATCCCACCACAATCACGCGTGCGTTACTCCGTGCCAAGATTGTTCTTTCGGCTCGCTGCTTCAGCAACCGGGGTGGGCGGCGCAGGGGCCGTACGGAGGTGGATACCAATGCGACGCCGGCACCGCCATCGGCGCCGTTGTTGATATTGTCGCAGCAGTCTCCACCGCCGACGTCGCCACGTCACTCGTCTGCGGCGGTACTGTTTTTGAGCTTCATCACGTCGACGGCCACTGACGGCGGCAAGAACACGGTGCCGGTGGCGCCAACGGCCGACACGCGACGGCGGTTACGCGAGAACTTGGACCTGCTCGAGCTTGGAGCGCTTGAGGCAGCAGAGGCCACTTTGCGGCGGCAACACCCGGGCCCGCTTCTGCTGGTGTATATTTCGGATGTTCTGGGCACCTCGACAATCCTGGCCTCTTCTTTCTCAGAATTTGATGCATTACACTCCGGATCGTTAGGAGTGATTTCATTCCCCTTTGCCCCACCGCCGCTTGTTCCTGATTTTCAGCCGTCCTCCTTGAACGCCAGCAGCCGATCTTTCCCTCCCCAACCCCTACCTCTCTCCCCTTGCTCTCAAGACCTGACGCTTCGTTAGCATTTTTCTCGTCGCCGCCCCCCACACCCTCCTCCCTCTCTCACATTTTTTTACCTACTTAGTTCAAGTTGTTTGATGTGGGTGTTGTTCGCCGTCGACGGACAGCAAGCCCTTACCCTCCCCTCCCAGCTCCTAGGTCACTCCCCAAAGTTAATTTCCTGTCCGTCAGCCTTGACCCAGACCTCCCGCGCTCCGCATTACTCACCACCCAATCCTCTCGCCTTCTTCTACCGCGCCTCGCATTGTTGCACCTAGTGTTATCTTGCTGTTGCCACTGTTGTAGGTAGTTGTTCGAAATTGCGTGGAGGTTGGGGACTTTCTTTTTTTTTTTTTCTTTCTCAACTTCCCATCTTTTTCTCCTGCTTCTATTTTTCCCTTTTATTTTCGGATTTAATGCATTCGGCCTCGTATTTGTCGGGAAAAGAAATAAGGACTTTAATTGAGGTAGGGTTGAAATTTTCCTTTAGGCTTGTGCGTCTCCGTTGTCTCGGCTCTGCTGGGAGGCCGCCACAACCATCTCGGCCGCACCGCCCCCCTCGCTCCTGCACGACGAATGTCTTAAATTAAGCCCGTCAACAGCCCCGGCATCGTCGCTACCTCCAAGCTACGAAGTTATATCCACGAGATCGAGCGAGCACTAGAAGGGCTCGGCCAACTCCCCCAAAGAGCAGAGTCGATGGTTTCCATCAACGCATCCCTGCCCCAACGCCTAGCGTTTGCAAGCCTTCTCTTCTGGTACGCAAGTGTTCCCTGCCCTTTTTTCTCAAATCCCCTCCCTCCTCCCTAACCCCCAGTTCTTCGACGTATTTGAATTCCCACTTGCATGCGTTTCAATATATGCAGATACAAGAATGCAGTTGGAAAGTCACGGTTTCGGGGAAGTGGGAAGGGAAGGCTAGTTTGGGGGCTATTGTGTATATACATTATGTGAAACGAGCACGAATGTTTTCGTTGGGGCATTATCCCAACACGGTTCGCGGGGACTCTGACATCGGCCCGGATCGCTTCGATGGCAGCCCTTCTTTCAGATGCCAAGAACACCACCAGCGCCTATAACTTCCCGTATGACAGACGCCCGATCGCGTCGCCCACCGCTAAGCAAACACTGCTTTGTCTCGCTTATCAAAACCTTGTATATATATATATATATGCTCCATGACTCATTCATAACCTTTCTAGATCACAGCAGGGTGCTGAGAGAGGGGAATGAGACTAATGTGGCCGCAGCTGCGGTGGGGTGATAACAAGAGGGTCCAATTGTTATCATTATCAACAACAAGGTCAAAAATGGTACAATATGCGTCACACATACGCGCGCCTGTGATACCAAAGACATCACAATTGGTATTTAAGGTCTTTCTTGCCTTCAATTCTGCTTCATCGTGTGGATTGATGATGTAACGACGATAGCGTGTGTTGCTCAAACCATTCTATGTGGGTATTAGGTTCCGGCATTATCGCGTTGTCTTTTCATTTCTGAACCAACTCTGTTTCTTCACACCGCAGATGTGTGGGAAGAGTTAGCCGATAATCCAAAAGGTACGCCTCCCAGTCCACTCTCACAGCTCCTCGTGTCTGGCCGCAAGGCAAATCCCAGCTGCTGGGCGCCATGGTGGGAGCTGATCACTCTCGTTGTGCGCTTGGTGGGTCTCCTGCAAAGGCCGGACGCGGCTGCACGCAGCAGGGGCAGGGTCCCTGTACTCTGTTGGTCATCCTTGAGACCTGTGGCGACCACGCCGTGGCCAGACACGGGGGGGCTGCTTTGTATTTTCGCGTTTAAGCTGGCCACTGTCGAATTCACTTTCTCTTCGTCCGTCATCGTCGTGCTCCCACACAAGTGAAAATGTGAGATGGAGATTTATTCCAACTTTGTGTCAAGCATGAAGCTAATATGCACTTCCCACAGACCATCCCGAAGACTCCGAAAAAAGCTACGACTACTGGTAGGAGCATGGTGCCCCTACGAGTCTGAAGGCTTTACTGACGCTATTCAGCCTTGTTTGAAGGAGCAAGTTTCCGCCAAGCACCCCCCTTTCCCCTACAAGCGATCATTTCTATGCGCCTCCCGCAAACAGTATGTACGTGGAAAATACCGCAAGTTCCTGCCGTACGTTTGTGCTCCTATTTAATTGACTTTTCTACACAACCAAGCAGCGCAGGCCCGAAGACGGGGAAACGGGGGGGCAACGGCGACAAGTTCAAGGGTTCCAAAATGTGTATTAAAAACGAAAGTGGGGAAAGGGGGGCGCATGCCAATCGGGCACAAAAACCAAATTGTGTAACGGAAACAAACTCAGGAAGCGGCATGCCACAGCTTGATTGTTGTGTCCCCTGATCCTGATGCGAGAGTGCGACCATCACTGCTGAACGCGACTGACCACACCGAACCAGAGTGCCCCACTAGAGTTCCCAGCAGCCGCCCTGTCGCTGCATCCCACAGCTTGATTGAGTTGTCCCATGACGCTGACGCGAGAGTGCGGCCATCACTGCTGTATGCGACTGAATTCACTGAATCAGAGTGCCCCTCCAGAGTCTGCAGCAGCCTCCCTGTCGCCGCCTCCCACAGCTTGATTGTTTTGTCCCACGACCCTGACGCGAGAATGTGGCCATCACTGCTGAATGCAACTGCATACACACCTTTAGAGTGCCCCTCCAGAGTCTGCAGCAGACGTCCTGTCGCCACTTCCCACAGCTTGATTGTTTTGTCCCACGACCCGGATGTGAGAGTGCGGCCATCACTGCTAAATGCGACTGAGCGAACCCAATCAGAGTGCCCCTCCAGCGTCTGTAGCAGCCGCCCTGTAGCCGCCTCCCACAGCTTGATTGTTTTGTCCGCTGACCCTGATGCGAGAGTGTGGCCATCACTGCTGAACGCGACTGAAGACACATATCTAGAGTGGCCCTCCAGAGTCCGCAGCAGCCGCCACGTCCCTGCCTCCCACAGCTTAATTGAGTTGTCATTCGACCCCGACGCGAGAGTGCGGCCATCGCTGCTAAATGTGACTGAATACACGTAATCAGAGTGGCCCTGCAGAGTGCGGAAAAGTGGCACCCATTTAGAATGCGCCTCCAGCGTGCGCAGCAACTGCCCTGTTACCACATCCCAAAGCTTGATTGTATTGTCACCCGACCCTGATGCGACAGTGCGGCCGTCACTGCTGAACGCAACTGAACACACCGAATTTGAGTGCCCCGTTAGAGTTCGGGAAAGCGTCATGGATTCAAACGCCGGCGGCTGAGCGACAGAAATCGGAAAAGGCAGGACAGCGGTGCCCCCAAGCAGCCTGAGCATCGCGCTGTCCTGCGGCAAACGCGGCATGACTGTGACATACACGCACGCAGGACTGCCGCCGCTGAGCTCTGGAAACCTATCGAGAAGGGTTGCCGCCTCCGTGAACAGTGCTAGAGCCTCTTTTGAGTCCATGAGGAGCGGCGCGAGGCCAACCGCCGCTGTTCGCAGCGTGTTCAGCGCGCCGACGGCCGCGAGCACTTCGATCCAGAACACCATGGATGTTGTGGCAAACGACTCGACGTGCTTCCGCAAATTTAGCCATGCGGCATGCCGCACAACCGCCACTGCTGCTTTAGAGTCGACATCGCAGACGTGGGCTACCCAGAATCGCGCAGCATACGCGACATGCGCGGGAATCCGGTCGCGTAGGTCCTTCTGCTTAGAGGAGCTTAAGTCAGTCATACGCCGGGACACCTCGGTGGCGTTCTGGAACCCGCACATGTTAGGCCGCAGCTCACGTGACAGCAGCTCGAGGGATAGGGCGGCGATACGCAGGTCAGCCGAGGTCTTATCGATCCCAAAGTGCGGGTCCGTGCACCGTCGCGCGTCGGTGAGATAGTCGGCAAAGCCGCGGTCCTTCAGCTTTACGAGTCCGCGATTGTCTATTTCCAGGGCAGGCCGGAGGGCGTCTAGAACGCCGTCTATTTCATCGTGCAGAGTGCCGAGCAGCGCCGCTATGCTCGCTGGCGTGAGTGGGTCCCGCTGCAGCACGACGAGCTCCAGGATACTCCGCAGAAGAAGCGCGTCGCTTTTGTTGGCCAAGAGTTCGACGAGATGGGGTGATTCATTGAAGAGTTTCCGCAGCGGCATGCCTGGGATATGTAACAAATACATATCAGAACGATAAAACGATATATGGGCGTACCGTTGCTCAATCGGTCTAAAATGGACTCGTCTGAGAGCCGGTCAGTCGGCTGTTTCTTACTGCAGTCCACGATGAGCGTGACGAGAAACTCCAGTTCCCCAGACACGCCATTCGGCAAGTGTGACCGGATGTCACCAGCAGCGATTGCTTTCTCCACGTCCATCGTCTCGGAAAACGGCTCCTTGTCGGTCAACAGTTCGAGGATAGTCATCCCAAAACTCCAGGTGTCAGTCTTGGCCGTAAGCTTGCGTGCGTCGTTGGCGGTTAGTTGCTCAGGTGACGCCCAGTTTGGTGTGAACTTTTTAAGACCCGACGACGTGGTGGACATGATTCCGACGACGCGGGCGAGGCCAAAGTCGCCAAGGGCGGCCGTGCCGTCTTCTCGGACGAGAATATTTGCGCCTTTGATGTCCCGGTGAATGAGCCCCTCCGAGTGGAGGAATTTCATTCCCTCCGCCGCGTCACAGAGCACATCCACGAGTGCTAGCCCCCAGCTCCCACCTCTTTCGCGGAGATGGCCCAAGTACTGCCGCGACGTGCCGTCTAACTCAGAAGAAAGCGGATCAGTCAGTGGCTTGTTGCAAGTTGATAAAGCGCTCGGTCACTTACTGAAACAGAGTTCAGACACAATGAAATGCTTCACTTTTGTCGAGACGCCAAGAAGCGATACAATGTTGTTATGGTCCGAGATTCGGTGCCAGGCTTCGATTTCCTTCCTGATCGCGGTTTCAATATCCCGCGACGTTTTCCCCTTTATATTGAACACCTTCACCGCCACATTCTGGTTGGCCATTCGGCCGCGGTAGACTGCGCCGCTGGAGCCTTCACCGAGGAGACTTTCGTCGTCATCCACGTCGTACGCAACAGAGTTGGCATCGACCATCCAGTCCTCAATTTTTAGAGGCCGGTTGAGCTGCTCGGCGACGCTTTCCGCCTCCTGTCGGAGCTGATCGACGGCCTGGTAGATTCTTCCAGCATCCGCTTGTTCCAGCGTAATGTTGCCAAGCACAATTTCCTCCTGGAGTAGCGACTTGCGATGTTGTGCAGCCACTACAATGTCGCTCAGCTTGTCGGCTTTCCTGTCAGCAACAGCGCTCGGCAGCGGACCCGGCAGACTGCGCTGGGAGCGGACCTGTTCACGCAGCGCCTCGAGAAGCGCGAGTTCTTCCTGGACGATCCTCCTGTACGACTCTGCCATGGCCAACTCGCCCGCTCTCCACACATCCCCGGGGAGGTCGGCAACAGCCACACGAACAGAGACCGATGTGGCGAGGAGGACATGGTTCAGCTGCTCCCGGATGTCGTCTTTGTAGGCGTTGAGCTTCTCCCGAACAGCCTTGACATTTGCCGCAGATTTCAATGTTGTAATCCACTGCTTTTTGCGACGAGGCGGAGGCGTCAGGGTTCCTCTGACGTACTGGTAGGCGTCTTTGAGGAGCTTCTGGAGTTGACTGACAGAGGGATCCGAGGCGAAATCAGGGAGGCGTGCGACGAGCTGGCCGATGGACGTGCCGGCGCTCTCGCAGGC
>JADGKE010003284.1:0-14250 GCA_026954515.1 Cladochytrium tenue
CCACCACTCCGCTCGCAGCAAGATACCCCCCCAGCCCCGCCCAGCCCCCCCCCCGCCCCGATCCTCCCCCCGCGGCGCGCTCCCGTCATGAAGTGGTGTGAGTAGGCTCGCACAGGAGCATCTGAAAAACAGTTTGGGACGGTGGGAAGGCGGGGGAGCCAAGAATACATAGGAGGAAGATGAGAAGGTGAGGATAGGAAAATTAAAGAAGCAAGGCGACTAGCATCAGAGCGGCTGCAGCCGCCACGCTCGCCAACAGCGACGCTCCCGTTCCCGGCTGCCGCAGTAGTGCCGCGGCGGCGGCGGCGCTCGTGGATGTCGCGGTCGCCGACAGCGTGGGCGTCGCGCTGCCCCTGCCCGAGTTCGTCGGCGAGCCAGCGGCGGCGGCAGCCGCCACCCACACCGCGGAGCGGTTGCTGCGGTCCGCCACCGCCAGCCACCGCTCTGCTGGCTCCGGCACCCACTCGGCTGGCGCGGCGTAGCCGCCGGCGCCGCTGCGCGAGTAGGCCTCCCAGATCGGCAGCGTGCCGGTGACAGGCAGCGGCAGCGACGCGTTGGGTAGTGCGGTGGCGCCGGCCAGCAGTGACGCCGGCACGCCAGCCTGTATGGCCTGCGCGGCGGCGACCACTTGCGCGTACGAGCCGACCGAGCCGCCCTCGAAGGCGCTCGGTTGGAAGGCCGTGCCGCTGGAGCCTGCGTATGTGAAGGCGGTGACGCCATAGTCGTCGCGGAGCGCGCGCACGAACTGCGCGCAGGTCGATCCGCAATACCCGTCCGTCACCAGAAAGATGGCGTTGGCCGACCAGCCCGTCTTCAGCGCCGGCAGGTTGGCGTAGTACCGCGAGAAGGCGGTGCAGTCGTAGTCGAACTTGTCGCTGTAAGTCGACGTCGAGCCGCCGCGCGTCAGCGACTCTGTGTTGGCCAGGATCCCGGACCTGGCGCTCGTGTGCGCGACCAGGCCGGACGTCGAGAATAACGACGCGTTGCTGCTCACGTTGGTGCTGTAGTCCGCGTACTTTACCAGTGTTGCCATCGAGTCTGAGAGCAGCATGTCGTACGACACGGGGTATGGATTGCTCATAAGATACTAATAATTAAAGGAAGCACGTTAGTGGAGACGGCAACCTCAATCTGGCAGTATTTACCTCCAAAAACAAAGTTCCGACGCACATAATACCGCCGGAGTTGCCCGATGCGTCAATGATCAACTTGCTTGCACCGTAGTCTTGCAGGGAAGTCAGGCCACTGGTCATCGTAGTAACCATCGAGTTCAGCGAAGACTGCAGGTTGCCCACCGGCTCGAAAGTCGGCAAGACCCAGACACCAGTGGTGTTGTCGAGCATATAGAATGCACCGTGCGCGTCAGAGACAACAGGCAAAGAGATGTCAAACGACGGCACAGAAGCTTTTGAGGCTGCCGCCAGCTTGCTGGAATGGAGGCTGGACAAGGCGTATTCTGTGCCATCTAAAGTGAAGCTGAAGTGGCTGGTTTTTGGAATCCGAAGAGATTCGCCAAGCTGAGCGGTCGGAAGGCCAACAGCCAGTGCCGACGGCTCGGACGGCGTGCTGCGCGCGTCCGATGAGTCGACGCAGTTGGTCTGGTAGTAAGAATTGCGATCTGTGAACGACCCGAGCGCGTTCACATATGCCGCCCACGGAATGTTGCTGAGGGTGACGGTCTCGCCCACGGGGCTGGAGAGGACGTAGGTCAGATTCATGGGCAGGTCCGACGGTACCATTCGAAGGAGATAAATCGAGCCGTCGGAAAACGAAAAGGACGATCCACTGGAGTTCCATGAGGTCGAGGGCATGAAGTAGTTGAAGCGTGCCTCGGGCACGTGAGACACGCCCGCCCACTCATCCGCAAACCGTTGGATGAACGTCACTGCGTCGACACCGTTGATTGTCTTGATCGTGTACCCCGTGTAGGTGTTGACATCAGCGGGAAGGTGTGAGCGCCAAAAAGATGTAAATGCAGAGACCAGCGACGTGTAGTCAGACGTCGCTGACGACAACAAGGCGCTGCCACTGGTGAACGGTGCCCGAATGTATACTTTTGGCGGAGAGCCAGCGGTCGAGTAGTTGGCGTCAATCACAAAAGGCTGAGCAAACTCCCCAGCAAGAAAGCAGTACGAATAATATACCAAGTGGGCATCGTTCAAGGACGCGATGAGTTTCGCTACCGCCGTGTAGAATCCGAATTCGGTGTCAATTGTGTTATCGCTGGCTAAAGAGTCCAGAGCAGAGTATAGGTTGACGGAGGAATTAAAGTAGGGGGATGTTGAAGCTTTTGCGATGTCCAAATATGGGTACCTTCAGGATACGTTCCGAGGGGTTGGATTGATCGAGTTGCGCGCTTAGTAATTGCAACCATATCAAGACCCGTCGTCCCGACCACCTCGCCCACTCACAATGCAAAGTACTGCTTCAGAATGTCGACCTGGGACGTCCGAGTGGCTTGGTTGACCGAGAACGAGCTGTAGCAGGCGAACACTTCAGCTGCCGACACAACGGCGGCGGTGGACGCCGTGCCGCGGAAAAAGTTATTGGAGGCGGCCAGCGGTGTACATGGGTCGCTCGCCGTGGAGGCGGAGGTGGCGGCTGGCACCGCGAGCAGGGCCGCGGCGGTTGCAATGGCAGCCGCCAACATGTGCGAACGGCGGCGTCTGCTGAAACTGGCGGGGTGGGACGCCCAAGCCAGCCACAAGAACGCCCGGTTGTCTGTCTGTCTGTCTTGTCGGTCTGTCTGCCTGTCTGCCTATCTTACTGCATTCTGCCTATTAGTCTGTTAGTCTGTCTGTCGGACTGTTGGGATGTTGCTAGTGGCTGGTCTGTCCCAGTGCTTCCGTCCGCGATTTGTGTCTGTCTCAACCTCCTGGATTGCTTCGAGCTGTGCAACGGGGGCTTCTTGGCTCAGCTGCTGAGCGTCTTGTGCGAGGGTTTCACCCCAGATTTGCTGTTGCTGTTGCTGTTGCTGCTGCACGTCAGCCACCACAATCACCACCACATCAGTATTTGGTGTCCTTGCACACCTGTTTTGGCTGGCTGCCACGACCTACGAGCAACTGAGCCTAGTGAACAACTGGCGGCCACCACCTTGCATTGGCCCAGCCCTCTGTTTCAACCACCACTGCTACTGTTGCCGCCCTGACCCCCTCAAGCAGAAGCACAGTACCTTCACTGTTACCAAGGCTTCACCATCTTCATCCTCGTCGGCCAGTCCATCGCCACTCAGTATGACGCCTAGCATCCAACGAGCCTTGCTGCATAGGCTTCATCCATACTTTCCATTTTGCATATCTCCTGTAATCTGTGCTCATTCTCTTTCAATCTCAGTGAATCATAGTTTTGAGTCTTTATTAAGTGCATTTCATGAAATCCAACGTACGAAATACAGCTTGAATTATTCAAATGTGATGTCATGGACAGTTCGATCAGATCAAAAAAAGACCCGAGATCATGCGGCTGATAGATAATCCTGCTATTAGCGAGACACATCCGTTCGCATGTCATCAACCTCCGCACACTCCGACACACACAGTCACATACAGTCACACACACACACATACAATCACAGACATACATCTCCCCCTCCCACGCTCTAAAGCACCTGTGCGACTTTTTGTACCCAAGAGGCCGCACCCAGTCGCTGCCAGTCGGTACCGGCCACGGCAGTTTCACTCCCCGCAGCAAGCCCTCGTCGTGGCCTTCCTTCCTGCGATCCCGTCTACCTCCACGACACCACCCACCGCCTGCCACCACCGCTTCCCCTGCTCTTACCGACCAACTCCACCTTTCCGGTCTTTTGCTGTAAAAGCGGAAGAACACTGACTTATTTGCCATGCACGACTCACGGACTGTTCCGTCCTCCCCGCTGCTGAGCTCCGACCGCTCTGCGGGCACGCATTCCCCGCTGCTCCTCCCGCCGCCGCTGTCATCACCCGAGCTACCAAACTTCTCAAAGGAATGGTTTGCAAGAGTGATGGTCGACTCGACACTTCACTCGGAATTTGTTCACTTTGCGGAGGTACGTTCCACCTCACACTTACTCCACCTCGCCTACTTGGCTGATTAATACTTGTTCCCACGCGGATTGTACAGATGCAGCATTGCGCTGAGAACTTTCTGTTCTACCGGGACCTTGTCGCACTCGAAGACCTTGCCGCGTCCATGACGCCTGTGGAATCAGTGGACCAGGCGTCCGCCTTCCGGACTGCCCGCGCTCTTGGCGCCTCGCATGTGCTCGCGAGGTTTCTCCGCACAGCCTTCCCGAATCTGGCCGTCCCGCCGGAGTACGTCGCCGCTCAAGTGCCAGCCTCACCGTCTCTCGGTGGCCACTCGCCGTCGGTCCCCTCCGCAACCTACGACGGAAGCCCTCGGCTGTCGGGAAGCCACGCTCAGAACAGCGAGCACGCCCCGATCCTGGTTATCCTGGCCTCCCTTCCGTCGCTGCCATCTGTTATGCCCGTCCCGGCCGCCCTCGCGCCACACTACCGCGCTTTCTTTGAAAAGTTCCTCCGCCAGGGCACCCTGCTGGAGGTGAACGTGTCGTCATCAATCCGGTCACGGATCGAAAGGTCGCTGGCCTACCTCCCCGGCAGTGGCGCTGCTCCTCCCGCCGCTGCCACCGACCTGCCGACCCTGACTGTGTTCGACGAGGCCGCCGACGAGGTCCTGCGCATGCTCTACAGCGACACGTTCCAGCGGTACGTCGTCCACCGCCGGTCGTCGGCCCATCATGCACCGTCCAGAGGCTCCGACGGTCGGTCCAGCCTGTCCGACTCGCCCGGCACGCGCAAGTCGTCCCACCACTTTTCGCGACACAAGGCAGCGTCGTCCTCCGCATCCCACGACATCGCCGAGGACGACCCGACCGAGATGCTCGCCAGCATGTCCAGCTCCGAGGTCTTCTTCTTCCTCGCCATGGCCGCCGAGCAGGAAGAGGAGCGCCAGCGGTTCCGCGTCGCGTCGGAGACGGCCGAGGACTCGGACGCCGATCAGAAGCGTCACAAAGGCAACCGCCTGCCGGCGCTCATGCGCGGCCTGGGGATCACCACCGGTCCCACCGACGAGGCTTCTAGCCCGACCACGTCGCCGGCCTCGACCCCTGTCGCCCCCAGGAAGCCGATCTTTTTGGGCAACCTGTGGCGCAAGAAGGGCGCTGCGGCGTCGGCATCGGACGACAGCCCGCGGTCTATCTCGGCGACCCCGCCACCGCACACGCCGCAGTCGCCTAGCTTTGAGGCGCCTCGCAAGTCCATGTCCCCCTCGGATCTGGGAGGTGCCGGGGCAGCCGATGACTCGCGGAGGCTGCACTTTCCCCATTCCCACCGTCTCCACCCAGGCCACTCACCACTGGTGACTGCGCAATCGCTCACCGAGGATGGGTCCGACGGAGGCCTCCAAAACTAGGAGTGCTGCGGACCTCGGAAACTCTGATCTCGGAGATACAATATGCTATGCCTTTTTCCCTCCTCTTTTTCCCCTTCAACTGCCGGATAGCGCCCAACGTGAGGCGAGCGTTAATTATTTTCTTCCCATTTCTCATCTTTACTCACTTAGTACCTGTAATTTCGCCGGACGGCGCCGTTTTCACTCCCTTCCAAAACCAAATCGCCTCATCGACTTTTCAAGGACTAGCCGGCCCCTCCGTTCTCCCCACATTCCTTTCACCCTTATTGCACCGGCCACAGCCCTGACCTAGTCTGCCCTCCTATCGCTCCGTTCCGGTTAGCGTGGGTGGTGGCTCACCCATGTGCACTCGGTCCTTTCTCGGGGGGGGGGGGGGGGGGGGGGGGGGGGCCGGGGGGCCGGGGGGGGGGCCCCCCCCCCCCCCGCCCCCGGGGGGGGGGCGCCACAGGTTAAGGCGTCCACACTCAATTTAAGAGGCAGCCTAAAAGGATCTATATTCGAAGTCGCTTATCAAAAATCCAAAAGGCACAAGTGGGCTCTGGAAGTCAAAACAGAAGGCAGAGTCTGGAAAACGGCTGCCTCTCTGCTCAAGCCACAATGTCCAGTTTTGGCCGCGAGGGGCCACGCTCTCAGACCAGTCCAAAACCCTTCGCGTTCTCGATCGCCGTGACGAGCCGCTCGCGGAGCTTTTCCTTTGTCGCGTACTCGGGCAGCAGTAGACGGCCGAAGCAGGTCAGTGCCGTTGGCAACCTTTGTCATGTTTGCGGAAGGGGCAGAGAGGGGGGGGGGAGTGCGTGTCAAACCAAACCAACAATGTCAGTAAGGATGTATAAGTGCTCAAAAACAAGTAATGCACCTGTCGGTATCCGGGCCGTTCCGCTGCACCACGAAGGTGAGATTCCCGAGGCCCTTGAGCGGAACGCGGTCTGAGGCTGTGACAAAAGTCAAAAGCTTCTTTTTTTGGTCGTGGGTCAAGTCATGGACAATACTCCAGAAGCTCCTGTTGCGGTTAAACAGGATATACAGTGAGAGGAATATGCGGAGGTCAGACAGGAGAAACAGAATAATGTGAGGCAAGGACAGACCTGATGAACGGGTGATCTTCGTGGTAGCTATCATCATAGTCGGCGCCGCGTTCGAGCTCACCAAAGTCCAGGTCAGCGGTGCCGCAGAGCAGCAGCTCAAGCTCTTCTGCTCGGCACATCTAAGACGGCAAGATAGAGAGCAACAAATTGAAGAAATATCAGACATCGCTGCACTCGTCATGCCCGACGACCAAGACGATGACATGCCAAAGAAGTGACTGGAATATAGTGAGCGATTGACGAACCTTTAAAGTGCGGCCACCACAGACTCGCTGAAAACCACGCTGGAAGGCGCGGAATTGGCGTTCAACAGCGACGCCAACGAGGTGCTTTGTGTACAAGTCCACGTACTCTGATTCGCGTAGAGAGTAGGTTACGACAATTAGAAAACTATTCCACACAGTACTGTCACACCCTTATGCAAACACGCAAACAGCTCCACGCCGAAATGTAACAATACCGACCGGCCCTGTTCTCGTTGGTGACGGGTAGGTTTTCGCCGTCAGGTAGAAGCGGAAAGTTCCGCACCTGCCCGTACACCTCGTAAGAGATCTCAAAACTGCGCATGAAGATGTCGGAGACATCCCCGTCCTCCCAGTCGAGGAGCTGCTGTAAGCCTCGGCCCAAAGTCTGCAAAGATTAATTCACCCCGAGGCAAGAGCGAAGAGAATTCCGAAATTAATTTTAATGAAGGTACTCTCGAGGTGAAGCACAACAAACCGGAAACGCCTGCTTGAGGTCTTCGAATGAAACCTCCTCGTCGAGAAGTTTCTTGTACATTAGCCGTGGGAAGGTGATTCCAAGAATAACGCCGTTGTAGAGCGCCAGCCCGATCACCGTGCCGACCAGCTCGAACTGGCGTTCCGGTTCCAATGAGGCGGCGTTGAACCAGCAGGCGCGCGTCTCTTCCTCGTACACGAACATGCCGTAGGCCGGATCAAACAGCGCAGCAGCCAGGACTTGGAAAAACTCCTTTTGCACGCCGCCCTGGTCCATGCCCTCCTCGCCACCGGCCACAAACTTGATCTTGAGCGGTTTCTTAAGATCGCGGTCCTTCTTCCGTCGCACTTGGTCCAGCACGTCACGGACCAAGTGCTGCCGGCGCACTTCGAGCACCAAAAACGGGTTGGTTGCACCCTTGAGCTCCTGCTCCAGGTTCAATATCGAGGGCGAGTCTTGAAGGAACCGCTGTGCGTGGATCACAATGGCTTGATGGACGACGGCCTCCTCAAACTCCTGCGACATTTGCACCATGGCGTCGATGTGCATTACGCGGGACTTCGATACGGGGTCGAATAGGAACGGATAATCGAAGAGGGAAAACTCCGCTGTTTGGTTGAGCGTCGTCGACCCTCTGGCGGTAGAATGGTCGGACCTCTTCCAATTGCGATATTCCTCTTTGAAATTAACCTTCTTGTTCAGGGAGTCGTTGTAGAAAGACGAGATAGGGACTCTCTGGTATGCATGGTTGAACTCATTTGCATCGTGTAAGAGGCGAAGAGAGTAAACCGCGCACTGCAGTGCTTCGTCCGGTTTTACTCCGATTGCATAATGCTCCGAGATGTACGTTTGAAACACGCCAACTAGTCTCAAAAACCCCGACGTGTCGTAACTAAGAAATATTGGCACAAGATCTACACATTCAATTGACAAACGTTACCTTGCGAACCATCCAATCAAAATCTTCTGGCACTTCTTCGGCAGCCTACCAAGAATAAGGCAAAGATTCTTAACAATGCTTTCGCGATATTTTGAATCCTCGAGAAGCGGAGACTGTTAAGCAAATCAGAGCCGGAAGGAAGCGAGAAAATCAAATCCGCACCTCCATTGCGATAATTAGTTGTCGCAGATAATAGGGTTTTCCAGAGTACAAATTCTTCGTGTTCAGATCAAGTGAAGCCAAAAGAATTTCTAGTGCATTAGCAAGTGTACGAGCAATAAGCTCCTTAGGTTCCTTAAAAAATTTGAGAAGCTTGATGCGGATTTAATGGACTGTCCTACCGTGTTGAGCAGTAGGCTGTACGCTTCCCTTACAGAGGGAATATCCACACCCAAGTCACTGCTGTTCGGAGGTGGTGGAGGATCAACCTATAAAAGAATATAAGCGGTCGAAGCAGAATATAACTCCCTTACGAGAAAGCTTCTGTTCAAAGCCCTGCTGCTGGAGAAGATGTTCCTCACGACGCCCAAAAGCGAAGCCTGATCCTTGAACAGATACCCTGGGGAGTACCCAAATCGTACAGGTGGGGTGGTAGTTCCAAGATGCTTCTTGAGCAGTGTTAGAGTAAGATGGGTCGCCCCGCAATCTTCGTCCTCGATTAGAAGGCCCACGGAAATGGCCGGCGACGAGAGCGGCGACTCCCAGGCCTCGTGCCGCTTCCCCTTGATATCGATGGCTTGAGAACGACCCGATCTCGTCGACAACAGAGGCGTATCAACAAGCCCGTCCAGGGCAGCGTCTTCCGAATCGGATGGAGCGGCATCGTCAAGGGTAAGGCTCGGTGACCCCGGATCGGTTCCGGGGGGTACCGAGAGGAATGCTATGTGGGAGGAGGATGCCAGGGAGGACAAAGAGTTGGAGAAGATTCGACCAAACATTGAGCCAACAGAAGGGGTAAATCCGCGGCGGGCTTCCGGCGGCAAAGGGGGGAAGGGGAACGGAGGGGCAGGCAGCGTACTCGAGGCGAATGTTTGGTTCGGCGGGCTTGGAGGCTTGGGCTGCGCGGACCGGCCGGCAGCGCGTCCGAGGATGTCGCTCCCGATGCGACCGAGGGCCTTGAGGCTCAGGTAGCTAGAGGAAGGTAGCTGGTCCGCGGTGACCGGCTCCGGCAGAGACTCGCTGAACTCTGGCAGCTCGGCGGGCTGGTTTCCAGCCGCGGGAGTACCAGCCTGGGACTGCAGTAGCGAGTACGCAGAGTGCGTCTTGGCCAGCGGGACGGGCGGGGACGCTTCTGGAGAGAGGAATAGGCCTTCTTTGGCTGGTTGTTGGGTCTCTGCCTCGGTCGACCTGAAAAGCGACGAGAAGGCCGAGGAGGAGAGAAGCGAGTACAGGAACGGCTTTGGAGGTGGCTGAGGCGCTGGCGATGTCGAAGACTGGTCAGGCGCCGCGACATCGTCTTCACGGCGATCTTGATCTGTGGCACCTGGCTGGGACATGGCTGCACGAGTAGGAGTAGGGCGGGCCGCCGCAGTGGAAGGAGCGGGCGACGAATAGCCACCCGTCAGTGCAGCAGCCACACGGCCCGATAGCCGCGGGCTCGCGGACGGACTGGAGGGCGGTGTCGCTGTGCGGACGGGCAGGCTTATTGGCACGTCGCTGAGGGAGATGTTTGGCTCGGCGGGGATCCTTGGACAAAAGAAGTGCCGGGGGCGGGCGGCCAGTTGCACGGCCATGACTGCTGCAGCTTGCGGCGTGAGACGCACGCATGCGGGACATGATGCGCACAGGCGGTACGTGCATGCAGGATCTTGGCAGCCAAACACCAGCTGATAGTAGTACCTGTGCACACCAAACCAGGCCAGCACCAATGAAAAGCAGCTTGAGAAGCGGTTGAAAGAGCGCGCATTCACAAGAGAGAGACGAATAATAAAGCCAACGCACCGCCGAACCAGCTTCTCAAACCGAGCGCGAGCCCCAAGAGGTGCCGGTTGCGACCGATCGCGAGCCATGCGGACGCCCGCCAGCGAGGACGACGACGTGACACTACTCGGACTGGAGCTGAGCAACGGCGACGCGGCACCCCCCGGCAGTGGGACGTGAGGCAGAGGCGAGCGCCGCAGCGATGCAGCCGGTCTTGCGGGCATGGCAATGCCACCGCCGCCGGCACCGCCGGAATCGGACGGCGGCTGCTGTGGTGGTGGCGTTGGCTCTGGTGTCGGGGGCGCTTGATGGTGGCGGTGGTGCATCTTCGGTTGGATTTTTCAAGACTGCTTCTGTCGCGGCCCAGACTGCTGATGCACCCAGTCGGAGTCCTATCTCCCTGACAGCTGACCTGCCACCCGTTTAACTCTTCATTTGTGCTCGGGCATCTTAAGCCTCGAGACTCCCTCCTTTATGTTTGGGCTATAAGCGAGACAACTCCACCCATGCCAAACTGCCTCCACAGTCGTCCCGCCCCCCTCATCCTCCTCCTCCTCCTCCCAATGATCGACAAGAGCTAGCCAGGGACGCTTAGTTTAGAGCGCGTTCCGGCCCTGGGGTAAATGCCGCAGAACGCTGGGCGTACCACGCCGCATATGCGCCTCACTCGTCCAAGAAAAAGAAGTTTCCAGAAAGCTTCTGCTCCTTGTCCTTGACCGAGTCCATCTTGTTGATGCGAGGCCGGAAGTTCGTTGGGTCACGCCGGAAGGTGATGTCGAGCAATTCCAAGAAGCGGTTCATGCCCGACAAGAGGGCCTCGGGTCTGATTAATCAATCAAGCCAAGAAAATGAGAGAAGGTGAGCAATAAGTCCGCTTGCAGGAAATGGGGACTACGCGCAAAGTCAACTCACGATCCGGCCCTGGCCTTCACTGATGGTACGCCATCGTACACAATGACACGGTCTGCGAGGTATGTGGCCATGATGAAGTCGTGCTCTACAATGAAGGCCGTCTTTTGACTGTGGAAAATGAACTTCTTGATCACTTTGGCGGCAATGATACGCTGCTCCGAATCCAGATAGGCGCTCGGTTCGTCAATAAGGTAGATATCCGCTGGGGTACCGAGGCACAAGACGATGGCGACACGCTGCAGCTCACCACCAGACAACGTCATCACATCGTTGTCTAAGATGGGTTCAATCTGTAACGGCTTGACCACGTCCGTCTGGAACTGCTGGAACATAAAAGCACTCTTGATTCGTTTAAGTAGTAGCATGCGAACCGTGCCCTGGAACTTCGGTGCAATCTTTTGGGGTTTGTATGAAACATTCAGCTCGGGAAGAGAATCTTCGCCGTCCGGTTTAAGAAGGCCGGCGAGCATGCGAATGAACGTCGTCTGCCAAAAAAAACTGTCAATTTTTGACGAACTTCCATGTGTATTCGCCACACCTTTCCGGTACCGTTTTCGCCAAGCATGACAATGATTTCTGAGTCTGTAAATCCACCCTCTTCTACCGTCAATTTAAATTCACCGAGGTCCTTCTCCATTTTAGGGTAATGGAAACGGCGGTGCCTGTCGACCGTGAAGTCGTCGGCTGTTTCCACCAGTCGGAAAGTGAGGGATTCGTCACGGAATCGCAAGTTTTCCGTGGGGACCTTGCCATCCAGGAAAATGTTGATGCCTTCGCGAACTGAGAAAGGAAGCGTCACAACGCCGTAAACCGACGGCAACCCGTAGAGAACACATATGAAGTCGGAAAGGTAGTCAAGTACGCTAAGATCGTGCTCCACGACGACAACGTAGCTGTGAACACAGTTAGCAAGAAGCTCATACTTGAGCCCAGTAAAAAAAATCGCACATATCGGGGGCAAGAAGTGCTCGAATAGCACGGGCAGCCTTTAGACGTTGCTTGACATCGAGATAACTTGATGGCTCATCAAACATATAAACATCCGCCTTCCGAATGCAGGCAAAGCCAATAGCAAACCGCTGCAACTCTCCACCAGAGAGGTTTTCGACATCACGTTCCAGGACGCCTCTTAGGTCTATACTAAAAGTCAATAAACGCATCATTAACAATGCCTCACCAAGTGCGTCTATGATTTGATCCAAAGTGTCAAGCTCAGCCTTTGCATGAAGAAGGTCGCTAACTTTGCCCTTGACTGCTTTTGGAATGGAGTCGACATACTGCGGCTTAATGACAGCTTTGAGGTTATCTTCCAAGATTTTCGTAAAGTAGTTTTGAAGTTCGGATCCCCGGAAATAGCGCAGGATGTCCTCCCAGTCTGGGGCGTTCTTGAATGACTGATCAGTGGTGCAGTGTTCGAAATAGTGAGACACCCACCGAGTATTGTCCCAGATTCGGTTTGACTTTCCCAGCCAAAATCTTCAGGGCAGTGGACTTTCCGATACCGTTGGTACCAACAAGTCCGAGGACCTGGCCAGGCCGCGGAACAGGGAGGCGGTGAAGTTTGAACGCATTTGCGGAGTAACGGTGTGTGACCTCTTTTTCGAGATTGGTCGGAAGGTTGACGATATTGATGGCTTCAAAGGGGCACTTTTTGACGCAAATGCCGCACCCGATGCACAATTCTTCAGAAATGAAGGCGATCTTGGAGCTCGAATCGACTTCAATGCAGAGCTTGCCTATCAACAAATCACACAGTCAATATATGATATCTGGAGTGATCAGTTGAGCGTTGTGGGGCAAGGAAGCGCGTCATTCGTCAAATACTCAGCGCACCCATCCGCACGACAGGGCATCCCTTCTTGCACTCTTGCCGGCACTTCTTCGGTTTGCATTTGTCGGAGTTGACGATGGCAATACGGGTGAGTTTTTCAGCCATGGCCGTCGTTCGCTTATATTCGCCTGGCCTACTTTCACTCGCACGCGATTGTGCCAGGAAAGTTGCGAAGGTGGCTGAAACACGAAAAGGATGTGATCAAAAGAAAGAAAGAATAGAGAAGGAGATTACTTTGGAGGGCACCTTGTCAGCTCGTGAATGTACTGTGTATTCTAGCTGGACGGTGGCACACAAGTCTTCATACCTAGGAATTTTTCGAAAAAGCCCCCACCCCCCCATGCAGAACACAGGAGCTATTTGATGAACTTCAAAAGAAGACATTCGAACACTATCTTCGCAGCAGCCATTCTTGGTATGCTAGTACATCAGTCGCCGTATAGTAATGTGTGAGTGTTTTTATTAGTCAAAACGCAATTATGGTCTCTAATGTGGTTCTTGAAGAGTCTCCAGTGGGAGAGATCACAGTTGTGTTTTCCCACGCAACGTTAATGAGAGTGTACCAAGACGCAATGCCTAACAAGATCTCGTCACTCACTTTATTAACTCAGCCAAAAATGCAATATTTCTAGAACGTCAAGGGCCAGACATTAGGTCTTCTTCTTGAAACAGCACAACGTGGGCAAGGCTGGTGAGAATTTTACAGCCAACAGAGGTAAGCTAGCCTCACATGTCGCTTGCCCTTGGAGCGTAGCTTCATTGCAAATCAGTTGATGGCGCCTGGCGCGGCCAATACTCCGTCACATTTTGGTGTTTTCTTTTAATTCCTCCCCAGAGTTTCTTTAACTCTCGCCCTGTTAATACTAGTCAACATCTTCCTCCTCGTTCTTCGTGCTTCCATTCGGGTTCGGGAATGGCAGTTCCACAATCTGTCCTCAATCTACAATTAGGAAATCTCATCGTTCTGATTGTTATGTGGCGCGGGTCAGGTTTGCGACACGGACGGGGCTCATTTTCTATTCTGGGGGTTGATTGGTGCGTTTGGCTGGGGGCTTGGGAGGAAGGTCAGACAAGATGCCGGGAGCATCATCCAGCAGAGGCAAGCAAGCACAGCAGAGATGATTTCTGTCTGCCTGCCCGCCTGCCTGCCTTTGTCTCCCTGCTAGCCTGCCTGAATGCTGCCTGCCTGCCTGCCTTACTGTCAGCTGAGTCGCACACGCGCACAGCCGCATTCATGCGACCGGTGATAAGAATAGCCCCCGAGACCATCCACGCCGTCCCAAGCACCATGGCCGCCACTGCAATCGTCGTGACGGCCCTTATGGCCGCTGCTGCTGTCAACCCCACAGCAGCCTTCACGTGTGTATAGCACCATCTCCTGCATCCCGTTTTCGTCCTCCGACCTCCACCCCACCGCACCCTCACCCGAC
>JADGKE010003285.1:0-14174 GCA_026954515.1 Cladochytrium tenue
CACACACACACACACACACACACACGCAACCACACACTCGTACACTCACTCTCACTAACACAGACACATAGGCAAGCACAAACAATACACGGTCAGTGAAGGAAACAGCCATTGTTTGGGCTCAGTTATCCGGGATCTCAATCTCGCCCGAAGCAACCTGCTCGCTAATATCCTGCGGGCTGGAACCGTCCACAGTGCATCCCACCGAAAAGCAAGTGCCGAGAATCTCCCTGACAGTGCCCCGAAGCTCTTTCGCCATCGACTTGCTGCGCATTTTTCTTGCAATCTCGATCACCTCCTTGAGTGCCAAGTTGCCGCTGTGCTTGACTAGGAAGCCAGTCAGGAGTGGGGCAGCGTGGGTGGAGGGAAACAAGACTGCCACGGTCGAGCCACTGTTTTCCACATGCCCCGGATTGGTACTCAACTGTTTTTCTCCTTCTTCCTGTCACGGGGAGGCTCTTTAAGGGCCTTAATGACCAGCGAAGAAGCGGAAGGGACAACTTCGATGCCGGCCTGTCTGTTCTGCACGATCAGCTTGACCGTCACACGGAGGCCCTTCCAGTCCTGGGTGGCCTTGGCAATATCTTCGCCGACCTTCTTGGGCGACTATTGTCCAGCAATTGAACACCATTCAGAGATACACAGAGAAAACGGGATACATACCAAACCGAGGGGACCGATCTTCGGCGCAAGGGCTGAACCACCGGCGACCTCACCTCCGGTACAACGGAGCATGACTACGTACACATTTGGTCAGTCGCCTCAAATGGAACAGATCTATCGTACTAACCGATCTTCACCTCATTGGGGCTGTTGGCAACAGCGATTGAAGGTCAAAAATAATATTGTGGAATAAATCTAGCAGGTATATACGTACTCGCTTTATTCGCGTCGGTGGGCGACGGGGGTGATTTGAAAAGTTAAGTCAGTGATGTGTCCCCTGTTTGATGGACGACGGATGCAACTCACATCTTCGGCGGCATAGTAACAGATGCGTGAGTTCTGAGTAACTAAGAAAGTGGCGGTTTGATCAGTACTACAGCTGACATCGGGATTGGTTTGAGGATCTAATTATGTGGGATGGGATGGGATGGGATGGGATTGGAGGTAGGGGAAGGGTGGTGTGTCGTATCACGCACATGAACGGGTTAATTAAGTCGACCAAGTCACAACAATTTTCTCTGGTTTCCTGAGATGGTCGGTCCACAACCAACCCGACGTCGCATCCCATCCCATCCCATCCCACCCCATCCCATTACATTGAAGCGTTCTAGTCCCTGTTCGTAGTATGATCTAAGCTGATCGTATGCTCTATTATTTGCTGTTTAACCGGTACCACAGGGTATCAGCAGGGACTCGCGCCACAAGCGTAACGCCACAGGCGCTAAGCGCGCCCACTACAGGAAGAAGAGGAAGTTCGAGCTTGGTCGTCAGGCCGCTAACACAAAGATCGGCGCAAAGAGGTGAACTTATCTCGGCGTATTTGGAGTGAACTCACTGATATACGAACCTGAATCGTGAAAATAGGATCCATACGGTCCGCGTTCGAGGAGGCAACCTCAAGTTCCGTGCGCTCCGTCTGGACTCGGGTACGCTAGTGTGCCGTGGTAATGTGGGAGTCAGATTCTTACGATCTGTTGCTTGTCCACAGGCAACTTCGCCTGGGGATCGGAGCACTGCACCCGCAAGACCCGTATCATCTCTGTGCGATACAATGCCACCAACAACGAGCTTGTCCGCACAAACACCCTGGTGAAGGGCTCTATCATTGAGATTGATGCGACGCCGTTCCGTCAGTGGTTCGAAGCGACCTATGCTACTGCTCTTGGCCGCCGCTCAAAGAAGGTGGGTTGGCGCGTTATGGAGTCAAGTATCTCAGAAGTCGTCTTATTTATTTACAATCTCTGCAGGTTGTGGAGGGCCAAGAGGACGTGCTGAACAAGGCGCGTTCAAACCACGCCACGCGCAAGCTCGAGGAGAGGAAGAAGGATATGAAGGTCGACCCCGAGATCGAGAACCAGTTCGTTGGTGGTCGCCTCCTCGCCAAGATTGCTTCCCGCCCCGGACAGTCTGGCCGCTGTGACGGCTACATTCTGGAGGGCAAGGAGCTGGAGTTCTACCTCCGCAAGATTCGGTCCAAGGGAAAATAGAGGGAGAGTGTCGGTCTTGCTTTGGGCTGTGTCTGGCTTCAACCCCTTTGGTGGTTGGCTTCTTTCACTTGCCCCTCTTCACCGTCCTACGTCTCTCTTCTCTTATTTCCTCCGCCTCGATCCGTCTCGTTTTTGTTCCTGCTCTCATGTGACCCCTTCGGGTGGTGGAGCTTGAGGGCTTATTGGGCTGCTGGAAGAGTTGAAGGGCTGTCATTGTGTGCTTCTTGGTGCGATGAAGTTCTGTAGATTGGGTAGACTGGATGCTTTGGTGACATTGGGATCGAACTGCACGATGCGAAAGGGCATCAGGGTGGGGAGCGAGAATCTCTGGACCTTCGTGACACAGCAAAAAATCCATTTATTAATCTTAGCTCGCTCACTCGGAGCGCTTATGCCAGAGACGCTGAAACCCAATATTCCCCCCAGGTCCCACCCACTGTTTTCTTGGGGTTGGAAAGCCAAAATTATTTATTTGAAGGCGAAGAGGCCAACAATCAAGTATAGGAAAGCGGTCAGATACTCGCCGATCAGTCGCAGATCAACCTCGGAAATGGGGGTTGAAACAAGCCTTCTTTGCTCTCCGGTGCCTCCCTTCCCCCGACTTTTCCCCTTTCAACTCACTCCGGCAAAAAATAACCCCTGAATGTGACTGGTAACCAACGCGCTCTTATCGATCGAATTCAGGTCAGGCAAAATGAACAATATGCGCCAGCAGCACACAAGCGCCAGGCCGGAGTGATGGCGACACGGTCACACTTTTAGAAGTAGGAAGGGAGTTGATATGCGAACTCTACGACCTGTACGAGCCCGGAGGACCGAGCGGCAATCGCCTGGGCAGCGCGGAATGCTCCTGCAGGCGGCGTCACTTGGCCAGCAGACGGCCTTACAACCAATAGTCTCCCCCGCTCGTGCAGAAAGACCCGCAAGATTGCTGGAGGCGCACCGCCGCTTACCGCGCGAGGGCGAGTGGCAAGGCTGATCGCGTCTTCCACAAGATCAGGAGAAATGTCGGAGATGCTGGATATGTTTAGATACCGAAGGCGTGCTAGAGCCCGAAGTGGCGCCAGACCTCTCGCCGTGCTGCTCAGAAGCTCCATCGTCTCCAAATTCGGGCAGTACGCGACTAGCGCGTCGAGGTGCTCGGGGGCGACTTCATAGCGCACACGGCGGAGAATAAGGTTGCGCATCCCGGTGAAGGCGCTGAGTTTTGCAATGTCCAAAGCGTGGCGAAGTGCTCCATGGGGTTGGATGAATGATCCTTCTTCGGGTACTACCCGGCATGCAGGGTTTGCGGGTCCCAAATCGAGACTGCGGATCGTCGAGGCGCAAAATGCAAGAATTGCAAGGTGAGGTTCGGCGTAAAAATGTAGGCTCAGCACAGTCAATGGAGGCCAGACCGTAGGAAGCGGGATAGGGACGTTGCTGTCGTCGTCGCGGCAATCGAGAGCCAACTCCTTCAGCTTGGGCAACCCCCCGAAAACAATGTCGGTGGGGAATCCCGGATGCAATCGCAAGCGGAGGGACACAAGCGTGTCCCCGCACTCGGCTGCTATGTACTCGGCCAGTGTCGGCCCAAAGCGAGAACCGACAGAAGCAAGAACCAACTTGTGAAGAGACGACCCGGATGAAAGAAAACTCGGAAGCACTTCACCAGACATGGTGTCACTGACGCCAACTGTTAGTATCCGAAGGCTGGCGCGATTCCTGGTGAGCAGAGCCCTTGAGGTGATTGGGCTCCAGGCACCCAAGCCCAAGACTGCCAGCTGCCCATCAAACAGTTCAGCAAAGTTCTCCGCGAGCGGCGGTGCAGGATCCCGAATCTCTAGCCGGAGGTGGGTGATGCTAGCGGCGATGGGTGCCAAGGCCAAAACAAGGTCGGCAGTCAGCTCGACGAAGTCCAGGCGGAGTTGCGAAAGTTTGGCGCATGCGTGCGCGAGAGCCTCTACGAAACGAACGGCGGCGTCTGCCTCGACGCTCTGCAGGTGCAGGCACCGCACGAAGGCCAGCGGGCTCGGCGCGGCACTAAGGCGCGCCAGGCGTGCAACCTGGGTAGACCCCAGCGGCAAGGCGCCGTACTCCTCACTGGCGACCGGGAGACCGAGCTGCAGGCGGACGGAGGCGAAGATGGCAGGGCGGGCGGCGGCAGCCCAGGCGCGGCAGACGAGGGCGACGCGCGAGGCTTCGGCGAGCCAGAGCCGCGCGAACACGTTGTCCAGCGCGATCTGCGGCAGGCGAGGGATCCGACCGCGGTCAGGTATCATTGGCGGTGGCTGCAAGGCCGTCATGGAGGATCCGGCGGGCATTGAATGTCACCTGTGGGCTGTGGTTGGTTTCTTAGCAGGTGGGTTGGAAAGGCGGCAGCCAGCGGCGGCGGTGCGCACGCGTCAAGACAAGAACCCATGCCTGCTGCTTGCGCCGGCGAAGGTGGCGAAGCTTGTTTTCTGATGGCTCTTTCTTCCCCCTTCCCCCCGTGCGTATGACTGCTCTTCCTTCCCTGCCGTCAACCGTCTTTTAAAACAACTGCCACACACTTCTCATCCCTGTGTTTGATCATGCGGACCCGTGTAAGCAAGCTGTTCCACCAAAATGGTGCCGGTAGAGCGACCAAACTCCCCGCCACCTCCCCCTCCCCCCTATCATTGACGTCGACTGTCGCCATTGGATGCGCACGTTTGGACGCGTTGAGTTTCTACCGCCCTCCTATGCATATTTTGATATGCTGTTCAAAATGGTCCTGATCGCCCTGACCGTTGACGACCCGCTTGTGGCCTCAGGCGGGCAATCTACGACGAGCACACCAGGTACTTTGCCCGCACAATTCTGGACCGACCCGGTACCTGCAGGAGGGCAACATACCCGGGCCAGATGTTGCGGCCTCCCCGCCGCCTTACTGTGATCGTGGCACGGTTGCGAAGCTGCCAGCCTTCACCGTGCGCGTGGGGTGTGCATCAAGCCACGGTTTCACCTTTTGACCTTAATTTTTTTTTTGTATTATCTTCTGTCCCCCTCCTAAATTGTCTTCTGCCATGGTCGTCCGATTCTTGATTTGGGTTTGTGGAAGGGCCAATTGATTGGTAAGAGTCAATCACTTCGCCAACAGTCATTGCTGCTGCAAGCGGTGCTGCTGCACAGCAGCAGCCTAATAATAAACAGATAATAAAAGAAGCAAGCAGACCTTTCCTTTCGACCCACCCTTCCTTTCCTCTTTCACTGCCTCTCGCTCACACACACACACACACACACATTCTCTCTCTCTCTCTCTCTCTCTCTCTCTCTCTCTCTCTCCCTATTCTCTTCTTCTCCCCCTCCTCCTATCACCCTTGTTCTTCATAGGGACACACAATTATCGTCGTTATCGGACCCTGAGACTATTTGGTACTGACTTGATTTCCGCACCCGGATGTGGCCTCCCACCCTCCCCTCCGCCTTTTCCCATCCTCTCGTTCCGCGCCATATTTCCGACCGCACCGTGCGCCAGTTCCGTCTCTCGTCCGGTGGCGTGCTGACGCAGACTTTCAAGCCTGACGACACACTCGAGGCACTGGTTGGGTTTGTCGCCGAAAAGACGGGCACCCCTGCCGCGCAGATCCGCGTTGCCACCGCCTTCCCGCCACGCCGGCCGCTTGAGGACCGCGCAGCCACCGTCAAGGAGCTGGGCCTGGTCCCAAGTGCCGCGCTTGCAGTCACGCTATGAGTGGGGTCGGTGGCAGGGGTGCGGAGGAGAGGGGGTCGAGGGCTGCTTGAGCGCTACTTGGGCGCGTGGGGCTTGTTCGCCTGGCAGTGTCGTCGGGGCCACGGGTTGTGCCTGAGATAAAATATTGCTGGGGGGACGCGAGTTCGTGCCACCAAACAAGGTCAACCATGCAACAACGTCGCAGGCACAGCCGGCGTCACGCCGTCTTTGCTGCCCTCACTGTCCTCGCCGCCGTCGCCGTCGTTGCCGTCGCCCCCGCCACCCTCGCCCGCGTTGAGTCTCTGGCGGACACCGCTTCCTCGTTGCCCGCCGCAACTTCCTCGGTCGGTCGCTCCCACCCTCACGCCATCGCCGTCCGCGATGCTCAAGTACCCTCGCTACTCAATCCCGCCTCCGCCGCCGCAGCCAGGCCCCCGCTACCGCCGCCGCCAGGACCTGTGTCGTTCTCGGCCCGCGACGTGCTACTTGTAGCCACCGTCGACGGCGCCTGTCATGCTGTCCACAAGCCGTCTGGCCGCACGCTGTGGTCACTCGACCACACTTGGGGCCCGCTCGTCCACGTCGAGGAGAACCCACAGGTCGCTGCTGCAACGGCTGCCACCGCCGGGCCGCCTGGTCGCCTGCCGCCGCCGCCACCTGCCGGTATCGGCCCCGGCGGGGCCAAGATCGATCCGCAGACGGACGACGGCGGCGTCTTCATTCCGGAGCCGGCTGGGGACGGAAACCTCTACCACCTCGTCCCGGGGATGCCGATCCAGGTGCGCAGGGTGGCAGAAAGCCGTGAGGCTTCTAGTGCTGTTTCCACCACGATCACCTACTTGTATGGAGTAACATTTGTGTTCATTCCTATGCCAAAAGAAACTCCCGTTCTCGATCAAGCAAGCAGTCTCGTCTCCGTCGTTTAGCGATGGCCGCGTCGCCTATACGTCTAAGAAGGTGTCCAGGCTGTTGGCTGTTGACGCCGTTACCGGCACAATTCTGAAGGAATTTGGAGTGGACGAGCATGAGGAGTCTTATGGACCCGGACTCTTGCTCGATCCCATCTTGATATCGCGAACAGGTTCGCTTGATAGGAGCGAGCGTACGCCAGAGGGGGTGGGGAGTGGCTGAGGGAGCAGAGTGTTCCGTACTGTATGTGCCAGCTTCGCCTGACGTACTTGCCATAGAGTACATTCTCACGATCACAGATGTTGCTACTGGTCACATCAGGTTTGTGCCATTACTCACTCCCATGTAATGGGATCTTACGCTGAGAACTAATGCCGGTGTAGATGGAACATATCATATGGAGAGTACGCTTCGGCTTCCATTCCGCTGGACGGCGTGGCAACCGAGGGCACACGGCCGTCTGGCCTGGATTCACCAGTCTCCAGCGACATAAGAGTTTCGTCATCTGTCACCGGGCTGGTTACTCTGGACACCGGAAGCAAAGGTTGGTGGGCATCCGTGGCAACTGTTGAACTAACGAGGGTGGGTTGCTTGCAGAACCTCCAATTGCTCTCAGGTTTTCGACACCTGCCATTTCCGCCTTTGATGTTGGTTCTTTTGAGAACGGAGTCTACCATATTTCCAAGGTCTTCCCGCCTGCTGAGGGTGACACCTCTCGGGTGCATCAATTTGGCGAGGCTGACAGCGTGTTTGTCGGCGCCATCCAGAACAGCCTGTACCTTTTGTCCCCCGACTATTCGCACGTTATGCCAGGCCCACACGCCCACTCAGACGAGGAACCTGACGATGCCGCACCGCTACGTGTGTCAGGGCCTCCCACCAACGAAGACGCAGGCCCAGACCCAGATGCCAAGGCCGTCGCGGTAGTTTTCGATACCGTGTGCCTCCCAGGCCACCCGCGGTATCCGTCCTGCGTCACCGGGCTGTACAAGCTCAGTGCCGACTCCCGCAAGGGTATGGACAGCCAGTCGCCGCGGGGCGGCGGACTTGCAGCTATAATCATGGCGCGGCTCCATCACAAGGACGCCCTGGCGCAGTGGGCGGTGAAGTTCATCGAGATTTTCGTCATATCGGTCATCGCCCTCGCCGCCTCCTGCTTCTGGGTCGAGTGGCCCGTAAAAATCCGGGCCGAAACGCTCACCTTGCGACTCCGCGCCTTTCTCGGCGACACCACCGCCGCCACAGCCCTGCTCCGCCCTGCGACAATCCTTCCCAGCCACACCACCGTCGACTCGCCTATCGGCGACTTTGTCGACATGGTTCCACTTGTCGGCGTCTCCCTCGGCGCTGCACCCTCAGACCGCGACGTCGGCTCGGGGTCCGCAGCCGCCGCAGACGGCGCCGACGCGTCTCCCGGCCTCGCCGCCACCGCTGCAGCTGCGGCTGTGCAGCTGGCCAAGCACCATAAGAAGAGGCGCACCAGACCGCGGAAGAAGCCGCAGCTCGGCACCCTGGAGATCCCGGCAGCCACTTCTGACTCCGATGCAAGCGCGGCTGAGGACGATGAGCCAGATGGCGGTGGAGGTGGGGATGCCGTCGTCGACACGTCGCAGGGTCCGCCCGCCAAACCGACCTCGCCTCAGACCATCGCGGTTTCAGACGAAATTCTGGGTACTGCCCTCAAATATTACTGGCTATATCGGCTGGCCTCTCCATACAACTTTGGACCCTACTCAACCCTCCTTCCACCTCCCTTCCAACCAACCCTTTGTTTCCCCTCTTCTTTCATTGCTTTTCTCATTCGCTCTCGTCCCCGTTCTCTTACGATGGCCATTTGTCGTAATTTATAGGTCATGGGAGCCACGGGACTGTGGTGTTCAGAGGGACGTTCGCAAATCGCGAGGTCGCCGTGAAGCGACTGTTGCTGGATTTCTATGATGTTGCCCACCACGAGATCGAGGTTTTGCGCGACAGCGATCACCACCCGAACGTCATCCGATACTACTTCCAGGTGTCACCCATACCCACCTCCCCACTTCCCCACTTGCACGAACTTGGTCACTCGAAATTAAAGCTACCCACTCATCCCAAACCGTTCGGTTACCAAGATGTTAACCATTTTACCCAAACCATCTGCCATTCACAGGAAGCGACCGATAAGTTCATGTACATAGCTCTCGAGCTGTGTCCGACCTCCCTCTTCGACGTCATCGAAAATCCGACCTCAGACATGCACCGCATGATACGACAGGCTCTGCAGCCGCGATCTGTGATCTTCCAGATGCTGTCAGGACTACGATTCCTCCATGCACTGAAAATAGTGCACAGGGATATCAAGCCACAGGTTTGCTTCTTTACAACACCCCGTAGTTTCCCTTTCACCGTTTTGGATATTCACAACTAACCGTCCTCATTATGCTGCTGACACACATCTTCCGTCTGTTCCTCGTGTTGCTCCTCCCAGAACATCCTCATCGGCGAGTACAATCCAAAAACTCAGCAGCACCCTCGAATTGTCATATCCGACTTTGGCCTCTCCAAGCGGCTCACTGACGAACAGTCCTCATTCAACCACACCGTCACCACGCTTGGCGGCACAGTCGGCTGGCGTGCCCCGGAAATAATGCTCGCCGCCCAGCGCGTCCAGCGGCACCAGTCGCTTCTCGCGTCCTCCGGCCCTGGCGTCATTGCGGCTCCCGACCGCCCACCAGAAGCTGACGACAACGTCGACGACCCTAATGCTACCAGCGACGCCTCGGACATTGCCGCACAGTGGATCATGCTCCCACAGAACGCGGCACTGCGCATCACGCGCGCCGTCGACGTCTTCTCAGCCGGCTGCGTCGCCTTCTACGCCCTCACCTTTGGCTCCCACCCGTTCGGTGACCGCTTCTCGCGCGAAATCAACATCCTCAAGGGCAACCACCGGCTCGACCGGCTCGACCGGCTTGACGCGCCACCTCCCGCGCCGGTGGATTCCACTGGAGCAGGCGCTGCAGCAGCTACCACGGCTGCGGCCGCCGGCGGCTGTGTCGGCGCCCACGAGGCGCGCGACCTCGTCCGCCGCATGATCCAGCGCGACCCGGCGCGGCGGCCATCGGCGGCCGCCGCGCTGCACCACCCATTCTTCTGGTCGGCGGCGGAAAGGCTGGCGTTCCTACAGGACGTGTCGGACCAGGCCGAGGCCGAGCCGCGCGGCGGTGACACGCCGTCGCCACTGCTGCGCCAGCTGGAGCGCGGCGCGGCAAAGGTCGTCGGCAGGGACTGGACCGCCCGCCTCGACCGGGCGCTTGTGGAGGATCTCGGGAAATTCAGAAAGTATGATGGTGCTTTACTTAGGGACTTGTTGAGGTCGCTGCGGAATAAGGTTTGTAGATAGTGTGGGGAGGAGGTTTAGTGGGGGAGGGTTGGGAATGCGGCTGTGGGTTGTTTTGGTTGTCGAGGAGGGAACGCCTGTATACTTGCGCTCACCCTCAACATCCTTGCACAGCGGCACCACTACCAAGACCTGCCCGCCGAGACCAAGCAGCTGCTCGGCGACATCCCCGACGGCTTCCTGGCCTACTTCTCGTCTCGCTTCCCGGCCCTTTTGCTGCACGTCTATGCCGTCATCGCCGACTCGCGCACCCTCCGCGCCGAGCCCCAGTTCAGGGTTTACTTTGAGGAGGGCAGGCGTGACGCGTCGGTGCTGAGGGGTGGTTAAAACGTGCAGTCAGCTTCGGGGGGGGGGGTTGTAGGATTTTGGTTGTTTGTTGGACTTGCTTCTGCTGCATGCATGCTACGTCGGTTTTGGCTTCTAAGATAAAATTCACTCTTGCTTACTCCCGACTAACTCGGCCCGTCCCTCCCACCTTCACACACAAACTCGTATTTCATTCTTTTTCCTCACAAACCCACCGCACCCACCATTGTTCTTGGTCCTCATTCCTGTCATTCTGACTCCTCTTACTGTCCCTCGTCGCCGTATATGCGTCCTGTGTGGGTTTCGTTATCCGCTCCTCATTCAGCAATTTGATGCTTCTTTCCGGAACCAGATTCGTTCAACGAAGAGGGTTTCTTGCGCCTGCTTATGTTTGCTGTAAGAAGAGAATTCCGAGATTACATTTTTGGCCAAGCTGAAGGTGCACCACCGATTTCTCTGCGATGAGCGATGACGACGGCGGTGTTGCGGGCCGGGATGGCGTCACCGCCTCCCCGCCACCCATGACTTCGACAGCCGCCGAGCCGGCTGAGGTAGCCCCCGATGACACCGGCCGCGCGACCTGGGCAGCTCAGGACTCGGCCGCAGCTGCCACTGTCGTCGCCCCGTCAGATGCACCCCGTGTCGTGGAGCGTGTGTCGGAGGAGCGCCGCCAGAACATCCGTGACGTCCTGCGCGCCAAGCAGCAGCAGCTCCAACAGCAGCTCTCAAACGATGCTGCACCCGGCACCACCAGTACCACCAACACCACCACCACCTCCTCCTCTTCACTTTCTTCGGTCCCCGCCACGTCCCTCACCACCCCTGCGCCGGTATCCGCGCCTGCGACTTCGACACTGTCCTCTGCCACACCCGCCTCGCTTCCCTCTTCCACGATGCTGCCGCAGCCTCCGCCCCAGCAGCCGCGAGAGGACCTGGTCGCAGCCGCCACGGCCTTCCTGCAGAGCGAGAAAGTCCGAGCCGCACCCCTGCAGTCCAAGATCGACTTTCTTAAGTCCAAGAAGGGCATGACCGACGACGAGGTCGCGATCGCCATGCAGCGCGCGACTACCGCCGCTTCGTCGATTCCTCCGCTGGCCCCTGCCAACAGCACTGCAACTGTCACGACGGCATCAGCCGCGCCTTTAAGTACTGTTGGTCCAAGCAGCAATCCCGCCGCTCTTGCCACTCAAGCTTATCCGCAGCCGTACCAGCAAGCGCTCCCTCCCCCTCCGCCGCAATCGTACAGCCAGCCACAGTTTTCTGGCATGCCTCCTCCTGGCCAATATTACTACCCTCCCCCGCCTCCTTCGTCGGCGGTGATCCCGCAAAAGGCGGCAGCACAGTCACCCTCCGAGCGCTACAAGAACATCGCGCTGACCCTCATATTCGGCGGCGGCCTGTCCTGGTTGCTTGTTCGCTCCGCTGTGGTACGATCGCACTCCAAACGTGCATACCTCCTAATAATGGAATCATTGCTGGTAAACACACGCTGACGCTCTGTTTTACATCCCACCACCTTCACGACAACAATCATAGCGAACTATCAGCACTGCGTACCTAAGCTTCCGCTCAGCCTACGCCGCCAATTTAGCCTCACTCCAGGCTCGCGTCGCCCCGTTCCTCGACGCCGCCGTACGCTTCTGCGAGCTCTACCGCACCGCCACACCGCCAACCTCGAGCCCCTCATCCAGCGACGCCGCGACAGTCCCCGCCGCCGCTAGTACTGCAACCGCCGATCCTCAGATGCAAGCTGCTTCGGACGGCGCTCTGGTCGCCGCCTTGACCCGCCGACCCACTGTCCTTCAAGATGCCCTCCGAGATGTTATCGACCTCGCGGCAGATTATCGCCTCAAGCTGGACGCCGACGTGGCGGCCGTACCCGCCGACACCGCAGCTACCGACGACGCCGCTGCTCCTGCTGCCGCCGCCACTGCCTCCTCGGACTCGGCCCTGCGCGCCCTGTCCGCCGGCCTCGTCGACCTATCCGCCTACGCCGCTCGCTCTTCCGCCTATCGCCCGTACCCGGTTTTTGGCGGTTACACGGGCCTCGCTTCCGGTCCGTCCGACGCTGGCGCAACCACCGCCGACGCCTCCCTCGAACTCCTACAGCGCCGCATCAGCGACACCAAGGCCGAGGTGCGCGCGCTCAAGGGCATGCTGCTTAGCCGGAGAAACTTCCCGTCGTCGGCTTCGGCGACTTTGGCGGCCGCCGGGGTGGGGGCGGCGGCGTCGGCGGCTGCGGGTATCTCTTGATGGCTGCGCGGGATGGGCGACGAGGTTGATCTTTAGTCCTCGTCTACCTACAGGGGTCATCGTAAAAGGGGGTCACAACAAAAAACGCTGAAACTAGAAAAAATGAGCGCAACTTGTTACGAACGTTGTCCGCATTCTTAGAAGCGTTTAAAGCCACGCACTTTGAACACCGAGATATCCTGTCGCAGTTGGCATCGCTGGAGTCGGTGGTCCTGAGAGATGGCCTTGCGGCTTTCCAGGACAGAACGGATATCTACCAAAACTTCACGTAATTTATTTATAATATATATAGACAACATTGACAAACGACACGCTCTGGTGGCTTAGTTGGTTAAAGCGTCGGTCTCATAATCCGAAGGTCGTGAGTTCGACTCTCACCCAGAGCACGTAGTTTTGTCTTCTTTACTTTCTTCTCTTTCGTTTCTTTTGCCTTCCACATACATCCTCGTCATCACCTCCCCTTCTCTACTCACCCACCCAAGTAGGATCTTTTGGGTAATTGGATTTTTATCTCAGATGTGGCAGCCCCTCCCTCCATCACTTACTAAAAAGAACTGCACTCTTTGTGTATATTCTTTTCTGTACAATACAGTACAGAATCTCGCGAGGGAGGGCCGAGTCGAGGACCAAGGACGCCGTGGCACCCTCGACAATACAATCCGCCGGCGATGGCTGAGGTAGTCGAGGCGCCGATCGGCTGTAGCTGCTGATGTGCAGCGCCGACTTGAGGAGCTCGGCGACTTCGTCGCCAGAGGAGGCTGGCTCCGACATGGCGAACGTCGGGGATAACTTGAGGCGAAAAATAAGGGCGTCCTGTGTCCGAGGCGTCGCTGGTAGCATTAAGGTCGTGGACGTTGTTGTCAGCTACTGGCGGGCGGTCGGGAGCCGCGACGACGTCAGGGCCGGCGGCCGCAAGCAGCGACCATGCGCTGGGCGGCGAGCATTATTTCTGGGGCACGCCAGCCGACTGTGCCGCCGAGCGTGGTGACGGTATGGTTGAATGAGGACTGTTCGTCAGTGAACCGCTTGGAAAGACCAAAGTCGGAGATGACAATTCGAGGGTGCTGCTGAGTTATTGGATTGTACTCGCCGATGAGGATGTTCTGGGAGGAACAACACAGAAACAGTTGGAAAATGGTTGGCGGCAGCGCAAGGGATAGTGGAATGAATGGTTAGTTGTGAATATCCCAAACGGCGAAAAGGGAGGTTATGGGGTGTTGCAGAGAAGCAAACCTGGGCTTCATATCCCTGTGCACTATTTTCAGTGCATGGAGGAATCGTAGTCCTGACAGCACCTGGTAGATCATAGATCGCAGGTTCAGTGCCTGTCGTATCAATGCGGTGCATGTCCGAGGTCGGATTTTGATGAAGTCGAAGAGGGGAAATCGGTCCTGCGCCCAACAACCTTCGATTTCCAACTGTGGTCAGGCCTCTATTCTATTGCACCGGAAGTCCTTGACTGGGGTTCACCTTGATCCCTCGCAACTCCCTCCCCTCCCCCACCCTC